>PVIC010027272.1:0-23982 GCA_004025085.1 Thryonomys swinderianus
AAAATCTCAAGATTTAAGCAAATGTAAAATTTTCTCTATAAAACAAATCACTGTACTGATTTTGGCTTAAAGATTCTTTCGACAGCCTTGCCAATCCTTGCTCAGACTGCACAGTGGCCTCGGAGTCTTCCAGCTGACCCTTGTTCACTGGTCCCAGTGATCTGCTTCCCAACCCATTGGCTCACCTTACCTCACCTGGATTCCTCCCTGCTTCCCTTCACACAACCACTTTTTCCTAAAATATTATGCACATCAAACTCTACCTTACTTATTATTGGAGGGCTCAGATGGCATTCCTGGCATCTGCTGTAGATTAATTTTGATGGTTGGAATTTTAAGAGATATTAACTTTTCCCTTAATTACAATGCAAATTACATGGTGATTTTCTTTTCCTTTCTTCCTTTCCTTTCTTTTCTTTTTTTTTTTTAAGACAGGGTCTCGCTTTATAGTTCAGGCTGGCCCTGAGTTCATTATGTAGCCCAGGCAAGCCTGGAACTCAGCAGTCCTCCTGCCTCTGCCTCCCGAGTGCTGGGATTACAGGTGTGAGTCACCACCCCCAGCATTGTATGTGGTCACTGGGATCGAACTCAGGACCTTGCGCTTGCGAGGCAGGTGCCTGAACCACTGAGCTAAATCTCGGCCTTCCTTTTCTTCTTCTCTTCTCTTCTCTTCTCTTCTCTTCTCTTCTCTTCTCTTCTCTTCTCTTCTCTTCTCTTCTCTTCTCTTCTCTTCTCTTCTCTTCTCTTCTCTTCTCTTCTCTCTCCTCTCCTCTCCTTTCTTTTCTTTTCTTTTTTCTTTTCTTTGTGAGATAGGGTCTCTCTTTGTAGTTCATGCTAGCCCTGAGCTCATTATGTAGCCTAGGCAAGTAGAACTCAGCAATCCTCCTGTCTCTGCCTCCCAAGTGCTGGGATTACATGTGCGAGTCAGCACACCTGGCACTGGGGTATGTGGTTCTGATTGCTGGTGGGCATGAGTCACCACACCTGGTATTGTTGTATGTGGTTACTGGGAATCTAACTTAGGACCTTGTACTTGCTAGGCAGGAGCTGGAACCACTGAGCTAAATCTCTGGCCCTATATGCTGATTTTTGCATAAAAAGCACACCTACAATTATCATACCTTGCAATATGGTTATTATTATTGGATGTTATAATTTTCCTGTTTGTCCCAAGAACATTGGATGAAGCAGTCACAGATGCCACAGTGAATGGAACTCATGTCATTTGCCTACAGAAATAGTCCTTAAAAACTGCACTGGCTGCCTTTAAAAACTATCCAAAGGTGTTTATAAAGTGTGCCTATGGCTTCAGTGGTTAAAATCTCATCTTTAACTAATAGACCTGTGAGCATTTTTATTCTGATCATTTTTCTTTTTCTTAAAAGACATTGGAAGTGATGGTGTTAGTGCTATAACCATTGCTCCAGGCCATGGAGATAAAACAGTTCCTACTTATCATGAGATAACAGAGGAAGACAATACTAGGTTCTTATAGCTCAGTGTTTCAACTACTCTTCTTTTGGTATGGTGGCCCCCAAAGGATAGGTCCACATCCTAGTACCTGGAGCCTACAAATGGGATCATATATGGTAAAACAGTGCCTATTCCATTATACAGCCAATGATCTGATTAAGTTAAGTAGCTAGAAAATAGTGATTTATCATGGATTTATTATAGAGGTACGAACTGAAGACTGACAGCAGTCACTAGAAGGTAGAATCAAAGACCAAATTCTTCTCTACTTAGCATCTGGAGAGAATGTGACTCTGCTGACAACTTAACCTCGGGTTTCTGAAAGAATGAGTTCCTGTTTTTCGTATTCACTCACGGTTGATGTAGTTTGTAAAAGCTACCCCAGGAAACTAATGTATAAGACATGTATGATTTTTTCTATTCTCCAAATAAGAGTTGAGCCATCCTAGAAAGACAAGGTATGGGGTACTCAGGAAATATTTTTTAAGAAGGTGATGTTTAAATTGAGTTTTAAGGGTTTCATCAGTTAGAAAATGAGTAAAAAGGTAATTCAAGAAGAGGACAACAGCACTTGGGAAGGTACCGGAAGGAGGAATGTGGTAGCTTTAGGTAGCACAGGAAGTTCAGTGTCTTCAGGCTGGAGAATGGGGCCCAAGGATGGGCCTGCACAAAGAGAGAACAGGCAGAGGCCTGGACTATTGTGTGAAATCTGTTGGTGATTTTGGGCCGACAGGCAGCGATGATTGACCAAAGTTCCCTACACTGGGGGTGAATGACGAGATACAATTCCATGGGGAGAGCACTTGCAACCAGGAGGTGAGCGAAGAGAGTTTTGCATTAGTCATACAACAGTAAGAGGGATGAGCCAAGGCTCTGGAGGAGGACTCGGGGAAGGAGACCTTGGTCAGATGTAGGTGGTAAGGGTGAAACAGTCCTCATCTGGACTTGGGGGGAGAGAGAGAGAGAGACAGACAGACAGACAGAGAGAGAGAGAGAGAGAGAGGGAGAGAAAGAGAGAGAAGACAATGCAAATGCAGGAAGGGGAACCACGCTGGAAGGAGTGTTAGGGCCTCCCTAGCACCTTCTGCCTGAATGTGGAATTGATGTGCCAAGTACTGTCTGCTATTTGTCAGCTCAGTGACCTTCATCCTTCACCTCTCTCAGCCTCCATTTTCCTGTCTGCGAAGAGGGGAGCAAAGGAAGTACAATGTTATTTATTTCACAAAGGTCATATAAAAATGCAAAGTGATGATGCTGGTGAAAACACATTTTCTAAAGACGTTTTAAACACAAACTATATGAAGGTGGCTTCCAATTAGAGAATGATTGCTTTCTGAACACACAGAGGGTCAGGTCTGAAACTTGAGAGGCAGCAGGGTTGCAGGTCTAGCTTGGAAGCCTCTGGCCAGATGAAAGCAAAGCAGCAACCTGAAATCCTGCAGAGTGGAGGAGAGAACAGAGCTAATAGAAAGTCTCTAGGATCTCTCCCAGAGCTCCTAGGAGGAAGGGGAGGGCAGGAAACCTGTGGCATACAGGAAGAGTCAGAGACTAGATTACAAGATGGGACATGACGATCGCTGGATCTCTACATAGTTCTGTTGATAGTAATAAGCGCAGTAGGCCCAATGAGAAGTTGACAATTTCAATTCATAACAGCATGCAGGAAATCATTGGAAGCCTTATGTTTTGTTCAGAAGTTTTGCTCTGAGGTTGGCATTTAAGGCAGTTTGGTACCAGTTTCTCATTAGGAAGAAAACATTTTTAAATTGAGGTAAAATTCACATAACATAAAATTAGCCACTTTAAAATGCACAGTTCATAGGGCTGGAGATTTAGCTCCATGATTTTGGCACCTGCCTAGCAAGCACAGGTCCCTAGTTCGATCCCGGTAACCACATACAATACAGGGCATGTTGACTCACACCCATCAGCAATCCGCACCACACACCACAATGCCGGGCTTGGTGGCTCACGCCTGTAATCCCAGCACTTGGGAAGCAGAGGCAGGAGGATTACTGTGTGTTTGAGATTTACCTGGGCTACATAGTAAGCTTAGGGCCAACCTGAGCTACAAAGTGAGATCCTGTCTCAAAACAAAACAAAACAAAAAACAAAACAAAACAAAATGTACAATTCATTTATTCAGAACCTTTAGACTGTTATGCAACCACCACTCTATCTAGCTTCTAAATCTTTCATCATCCAGCAGTGACCTTGTCCCCTCATGACCTTGTCCACTCACGACCTCAGTCCTTCCCTTCCCTGGCCCTATCAATCTGTTTTTGGTCTCTATGGCTGTCGCTCAATATTGATCCTAAAGGGTCCAGAGCAGATAATCAAACAGATCCTTACCCTTGAATAACAATTCAGCCTTGAAAAAGCAACAGTGACCAAGGGCAAATTCTGGACCAGTGAATCTTAGGAAGCACAGCCCAAGAAGATAGAGCCACAGGGGCTGCACTGTCAGACGAATTCAAATGGGTTTTGATTCTTTTTGCTTTAATTCAAACTGCACCCAGTTCCAAAAGCAGAATCAGAGGATGACTACGGTTTGTACAGGTTAGCTCAATGAATATGAAAGGGGAGGCCTAGCTTAGCCATACAATAACTTTTAAGAAGCAAAGCACATAATCTGATCTCCATTGTTTTCAGAGTGTTTTTTAAAGACTGTTTTATCATCAGGGAAATTTTTCCCTTAAGTGAATACTATTTGTAAATAATCCTCTCTAATTGAAGGCTTAAAATGTCTGGGCAAAACCAAAAATGACTCCCTATCCGAGGTTTAGTAACAGTTTAGGTATTCAAACGGGAGCAGCTGAAGAGTCCTGCTAGGGTTTGATCTTAGTAAACCTGCTATTACTCATCTTCCCAGCTAGACTTTCCCTAGGCAAAGCAAAGGGTAACTAAAGTGCATTAATTGCTCACGGATGACTCAAGATAAACAAAAACCTTATAACTTATAATCTCTGTTTCAAACAGTGTGTGTTGCAGATAGAAAAGTCCCTCTGTGGTGGTGAGTCGCATCAAGGCTTCTCCAAGTTCCACAGCATCCGCCAAGCTTTTGAAAATGGCACATAAAACAACTTCGACTTTATAAACTGAGTGGAATATTATGAAATCCTAATTTTACAGGTGCATATGAGGAAAGTCCAATTCCAACTATCAGAATGCCATTAACTATAATGCACTCCGTACGCATGGCAGTTAATTTAATATTAAACCAATAAAACATTTTCCAGGGCCAGGGAAGGTTTCGGTTGTTGACAGCTCGCTAGGTGTCCCCAGTCATGCTGTCTTTCTGTTTGCAGGCCAATTTTACACAGCTGCTTTCTCCTGGAAATCATGGCTCATTTGAAGCCTTCACAAGTATGACAAATAGCTTCTCTAAGCCTTAGCGACGGTGGGGAAGCTTGGAAATATTTAGCAGCACTTATTAGTTTGAATACGAAACAAGATTTCATTTTGTTCAGCTATAGCTTTTGACCATGTGGAGGCCTTGTTATTGGAGGAAACACAGCCCGCTCAGGTGTGTTCATCTTTTACAAGGCACTATGTAAAGTGATCACCCTTAGGTCAGCGCTAAGTGCAAACTGGATAGAAGTTCCAATGTTGATCAATAACATGGGAAATGTTAGACTGAAGTCTGTCCTTTGATACTCTGTTGTCTGGATCTCCTGCCGATCCACTAGCGGTCATGAGGATAACAGATATTAGGGTTTCTTATACAGGGTGGGAAATAACAAAGCTAAGCAGAAATACAGGAGTGACAGAAAAAAGATGTATGAGAAGAACTAGATGCTTATTCAACTATAGAAATACAAAACTTGAACTTCACAAAGTGTCTTGTAGCTGAAGTAGAATTGGGACAGAGAAGAGCAGGGTTCTGGCACAGGCCCGGGTAGAACGTAGGAGGGGAGCAGAGTGGCTGTGTGCAAGCAGGATGACGTATTTCGAGAAAAATGGGATCAAAATGGCTGAAATGAAGAGCTCCTGAGAAGACCACAGAGGGAGCAGAAGTTTGGATAGATGAAACTGTTTGGTCACAGAGGATCTGGAACCCACCGAAAGGATTGCAGTTTTTTTCTCTCTCCTGTAGGAAGTGGGTGTGTGTACGTGTGATGAAGTCTTTGGGAACATGAGTGCGACATAAGAAAGGAGGGTTTGGGGAAATTCCATTACAGTACCTCTTGAGTTAACCAACACAGAGAAAATTGCAAAATGTACAGTGTGGTCGGAAGATTAAGTAACGATGGACCTGTACTGGGTTGGAATTGGCAGTGATAAAAAGGAATGGAATGTTTTGAAGAGTCATTTTAAAGACAGAAACATTTTGAAGGAAGTATTTATAGGACCCAAGAACTCATTGGGTGTCAGGAGGGTTGTGTGGGCAGGTCCAGACAGATTCTGGGACTCTGATCTTTAATTTGAAGAACAAAATAAAAAAAATTGAAGAGGCAAATGATTTAGAAGAGGAAAGTGTAAGAGCAGTTTTAAGCATGTTGGGAAATCCATGTGCGGATTTCTAGTAAGCTTCAGAGAAAGCAGGGGCCAACTTATAAGAAAAATAGATCTGGGGGATCATCAACCACAAAGATGTATTTGTTGAAATTATGAAAATTTGGGACGTTTCACAGAGAAAGGAAGAGAGGGAGACGGAGAGACAGAAATAGAGAGAGATTGAGAGAGAGAGAGAGACTGAGAGAGAGAGATTGAGAGAGGGAGAGAGAGAGAGAGAGAGAAAGAGAAAGAGAGAGAGAAAGAGAAAGAGAGAAAGAATACTTCTTTTTGGATTCCAAATGTTAAGAATAGGGCTAGAGCTAGTGGAAAATTAATTATTTTATTTCAAAGCATCTAGTCAATAAAAATTACTGTATGGAGTACCCCTATGAAACACCATTGCCTGGGTGGTGAAGAAAGAAAGCAGTTTCCACTGAGGAATTAGTGGCCGCTTTGAACATGGAAACCACACTTATTAGACTCTGCTTTTAAGGAAATGAAAGTCAAAACAAAGAAATGAAATAAGTATTCTGGAATAATAACATCAAGAGCCTGTGCTTTTGATATGAGGACATGAACTGACATTATATGAAAGAAAAAAATTAAAAGAAAAAATATTAAAGGTAGTAAATAGAGTGTGTCCTGTATTAAAGCATAAAAAAATTGAATGTTAGCAAAAAGAATATGATGTCTACCAAGATGTGGTAAGTAGAGATAATGGCTGAAAACCGCGGGGGGAAAGATACATCAGTGTTAACAGGGGTACTTAGAGGATGGAGCTTAGTAGCCTTAAAAACTAATTCTCAGGCCTATGGAAAGTGTGATTATGTATTGACATAAAATGTGGGGAAATTTAAACTCACGAAGAAGTATCAGCATCATTTTGGAGTATTTGTTTGAACTGGGAGAGCTAACAACTTTCTGCCATGCTAGGACTTCTCCATGGCTGCCTGGAGCACATCTTAAGTGAAGGATTTTCAGAGTCTCCAAGATGAGCCAGCCATGGGTTTGCAAAGCATGGCATGGGGAAGTGGCAGCTCCAGTGCTGGCTGTTAGCACACCCTGGCAACAATGAGCATGAGAGAAGCCAACTCCACAGTGGGCCTCGGGCACCTTGGCTTTCTTAGTGTCACAGTGTTGCAAGGTGGGAAACTGGGCCTTTGGGCTAGTTGCTTCCAGATAGACTACTTCTTCAATATCTGAGGATCTGTTAAAAATGGAAATTCTCTGGCCTCACTTCAGACTTAGTGAATTGGGAACACTGGGAGTGAGACCCAGGATTACAATTTTAATAAGCCTTCCAGATGATTCTCATATGCCAGAAAATTTAAGAATCACGTATAGAAAATTCTGATCAAGTATACTTACATAGGTCAGGAGCAGGTGTAAGATGTGAACAAAAGGAATCCGAAAGGCTGGGGTTAGATTGTTACAAATTCAGAAAGCACAGATGAAGGAGTCATCTGCAATATTATATACCAGCAAGAGCTTACCCAAATTAACTGAGGCAGATGACCATGGCTGGCATTGTGGACACAGACAGCAGTTGTCTGGCTGAATTTTTGGCAATTAGTGAACAAAGCCTTTATTCCAGGGAGTGCGTGGCTGAAGAGAAACTAGGTCATGAGAAGGTAAAAGTACCATAAAGTACCACTTCCAAGTGGGCAATGAAACCACAGAGTAAGCAAACCAGGTCCAGGCTGCGGTTAAAGGGTAATTGCAGGTAATAAGTGGTCTGGTTAACCTGTGTCCGTCATCACACCTATCTGCAAGTCATACAGTCGTATCGTTCTAGCAAATCTTTGCAGTTCTAACTTATCTTTCACATACTACTGGAGAGCTCTTTCACACTGAGGCTAAAAGGTGAGGCTAGTGGGTGCTGGTGTCTTTGGAGTTGGCACCAAAAGGAGAGCTGGCAGGTGTCCTTTGTGCCTATGTCCTGCCCCACAAAGGCTCTAGCCATGTGGGGCTATTCAAATTTTAATTAATAATAATTAAATAATGTTTATTCCTCAGAAAGACCAGCCACATTCTATATACTCCATGTTACCTGTGCCGAGTGGCCGCCTTATTAGGTAGGACAGTTTATGGGATGTTTCCATCAACACAGAGCCTACTGTTGAAGGGGACTTGAGCTTTTTATCAAAGAGTAACTTTTTGCACTACTTGAGATTAAACCCAGGACCTTCACACCGACCTTCATTTGTAGCCCTTTGTAATTTTTAATTTTGACCCAGGATCTCGCCCACATGCTGACGTGCTCAGGCTGTGATGGATTTGCCATCCTCCTGCTGCAGGGTCCCAGAGTCCTGGGCAGGATGGGTGTGCACCACCAAGAGTCTTAATACAAGCTCTGTGAAAGTCAGGCTCACCAAACAGAGGCTTTTCAGTGGCACCAAGAGCAGGTCACATACACCAAAGGGGTTAAGATGAGGGCTCAAACTCCAGCCATCCTCACCTGCTCCAAGTGTATAACTGTTTTCCATCTTCTGTCTCAGCTTCAGTCCCCTCCTTAAGGGGATCAGAAGATGACCTTATTGCATGTGTCTATTTTTGCTGTAGCAGAGGGAAAGTATAAAAATCACTCAGCAAGTACAAAGAGACTTTGGCTAACACTTTGGGTCTCTCTTCATCATTTTATTTGCATTTGTGCTTTATTTTTGCTAAGACCTGTCATCAAGAAAGTCACTGTATTTAGGATTTGTTTATTTACTGTATATAAATATATATTTATATATATAAATATATATATATATACATATACATATATATTTGTTTTGTTTTGTTTTTCTTCACTGGAAACCAAACAAGTCAACTGCATTACAGAGACTCAGGTGAGCAGCCAGCAGAACACGGTGCCTGGATGAAGCTGACATTTTTTAAAATTTGGTTTAAATTTCTTGTAAATTTTTTGTTATTTTTAATCTGTCTTTCACACATGCAGGCTAGAATGAGAATATTATTTTTCCTTTTCTGCTACCTATATCTTTTTTTTGCAGATGCTTTTTAGATACTCTTTCTTTTGACAGGACCAGACATCAGAAAATGAAAGAAAGAAATAGTGGAAGGAAGGAAGGAAGGAAGGGGGGGGAAGGAAGGAAGGAAGAAAGGAAAGAAGAAAAGGGGAAAATAGACAATAAACTACTGATTTAAAGCTCAAAACTGTCTCCACCATAAGACAGAGGGATCAGACTAACTACTCTTGAATGAGTAGGACAGCCTTAGGGAATTTCCGCATCTCCTGCTATGATAGAGTTGTAGCCCCCACAGCTGCAATTTGTAACTCTGATATTCTCATTCTGTAAGAATTCACTTGGTAGCTACAGAAGTAAATTTCTTCGGCAAATTTGTCATACACAGGTCTAATTTTTCAAACGATCTGAAATTAGCTGAGCAACTCTTGCCTTAAATGTGAATATGTGTGTGTGTGTGCACACATGTGCATGTGTGCACACCTGTGTCTGAAGATGTATCTAAGATTAGAAACAGTGGCCTGGAGGCCAATCAGCTGCTCCTGAAATCCAAGGTTTGGTTTATGGCACAGTCCCTCCTTGGCCTTTGGTGGTGTTCCCTTGGGAAAACACAGACACTTTTGTGTCCCTTCTCTCTCGTGTTCCCTGGATTTTTTTTCTCTCACTCTCATCCTGGGAAAATGAGTGCTATAATCCTTGGTGATGAGGCCTCCAACGTCTTCCCTGTGAATCTTTGTGACAATCTGAGAGGACTTCTCTGGGCAATTAGCCCCATATAATTTTCCTAATTATACGTTTGGTTTCTGACGTGTTTCTCTCCA
This sequence comes from Thryonomys swinderianus, assembly GCA_004025085.1. Lineage (NCBI taxonomy): Eukaryota > Metazoa > Chordata > Mammalia > Rodentia > Thryonomyidae > Thryonomys > Thryonomys swinderianus. Next base: position 9,764 of record PVIC010027272.1, read on the forward strand.
AAGTTGGTGTGCTGGTTGTTTATTTGGCTCTGAAACCAGGGTGGGGAGGAGTTTGTCCTGCTGCAGGTGACCCCAGGGAGCCTGGGCGGGGGTGGGAGGGCTCGCCAAAGCATTTCTCAAAATCTTCTTGGGACAGAGAAAGCCAGCTTTCTTCATTCTCATCATCCCTTTTAAAGAAAATAAATATGAAATGGACACAGGGAAACATTTTGTTATTCTATTTATTTAAATGGTGCTGTCTCCAGCTTAGTACCTTTACTAAAACTGGTTGGTCTCAGGTCAAAGTCAGTGAAAGGCCACTCCTGGGCAGAGCCTTTCGGATGATGTAACAGGTTTATTCTCGGGACTTCCAGTCTCCACTTGGAGAACCAGTCCTTAGATAAAACACCATCCCACCATGTAGCAGCATCTGTATACAATTTGGGAGGCCCTTCAAACTTCATTCCCTTTCCCGTAAATTAAACACTAAATTTTATTTCCTAGTGTCTTGATCTTCCTGGTGACAAAGGAATCATCAACAATTAATCAGATAAACTTATCCATGCTAATGTGGTAGCTAATCTATCACTCCTCCCCCCAAAACTCTAATTTGCATGTTCAGGTTTGGTGGAGACCCCAGCGATGACTGGCAAGAGCAAGGTTCTACCCAGCAGCCATAGGAGGAGGTGGGGCCATGGAGGATTTTCAACACCCGCACGAGGGAACGGGACATCATGAGGATGGTGGTATCTATCCCTAGGTGACCATAGTAATCAGGAGGGGTTATTCATTCCTAATGACTAACAGCTGATATGGAAGAATAGTGGTTAGATAACTTGATGTCTTAAACCAAGTTAAAGGTTACCTAAGGATTTATGAAGCAATCATATTTGTCCTAAATTTGTCTTCCTTAGTCACAGCTCTTGGACTCATTTAATCTGAGCAAATGACAGTCCTATTTCATGCTCCACTGCAGGTTAAGCTCTCCCAAGATTTGTGTGAGAACAAGTTGAATGGCATTTTGTAGTTTGTAGTGAACATTTTTACCTCGCTCTCTGTTTTTATTGGTACATTATATATACACATCATGATTAGGCTCAACATTGAGAACTTGTTCCGGTATATGACATGACTTAATTCTCATTTTTCCCCTTCCCCTACCCACTCTACAACCTCCCGCCCCATATGCACAACTTTGTTTCCTTTTTTTAACCATCAAATGTTTTTCTTTCTCTTCATTAGTTACACCTAAACCTCATTTCCTTTGAATATTTACTACTTCACAATATCTATCATGCATTCTAGAACTCATTTACATCTTCAGCTTCTCATACCAAAGAAAAGATATGATATTTACACATCTGTGACCTATTTATTTCACTTATGTGTATGCTCTCAAGATATGTCCATTTGAGTCTAAATGACCCAAAACTATCATTTTTATGGCAGAGTAATACTCCATTTTATATTTTGAAAACCCCACATTTTCTTTATCTGTGTAGAGTTGATGGGAATTTGGGTTGTTTCCAAAATTGAGCTATCATGAACTGAGTTGCTATAAACATGAGTGCACATATGTCCCTGTGATATGAATCTTGTGATTCTTTCATTTATATCCCCAGCAGGGGAATAGTAGGGTCAAATGGGACCTCTAATCCTAGTTTTCTGAGGTGCTGCCACACTGATCTCCATAGTGGTTGTGCCAGTCTACATTCCCACCACCAGGGGAGAAGGGTTCCTTTTCCTCCACAGCCTCACCAGCATTTGTTGTTGGTGAATTTTGAAATAACAGCCATTCTTTGCTGAGTGAGATGAAATGTAAGTGTTGTTTTCATCTGCATTTCTCAAATAACCAGTGATGTTGAGCATTTCTTCATATACTTCTTAGCTGCTTTTACATCTTCCTCTGTAAACTGTCTGTTCATTTCAGCTGCCTATTTTTTGAATTGGGTTTTTAAATTTGGGGGGTTGATTTTTTTAAGCTCTCAATATATTCTAGATAGTACCCTTTGTCTGAGGAACAGTGCTAAAGATTTTTTCCCATATTGTTGATTGTCTTTTTGCTCTGCCAGTGGTTTCTTCTGGTGCAGAAGCCTTTTAATAAGATGAGGTCTCAGTTGTTGATTTCTTCTGTTAGTTCTCATGCTATAGAAGTTTTGTTCATAAAGTCTTTCTTTAAGCCACTATCTCCAAGAGTATGACTTAATCTGTTCTGCAGCAGGTTTAGAGTTTCTGTTTTAATACTTAGGTCTCTAAACCACTTTGATTTTAGTTTAGTATGCAATGAACTAGATAGATCTAGCTTTAGTCTTTGGCAGGTGAAAGCCCAGTTTTTCCAGCATCATGATAACCCCAATACAAGTTGCAGGAATTTATGGAATGCAATGAAAGCAGTTCTATGAGGGAAGTTCATAATAGCGAATGCCTACACCAGGAAAAGCTCAAATAAACAATCTAATGATGAACCCCAAGCTACTAGAAAAAGAATAGCAAGACAAACCTAAAGCTCATACTAGGGAGAAAATGATAAGGATCAGATCAGAAATTAATTCAATGCAGGGCCGGAGATTTGGCTCAGTGGTTTCAGCACCTGCTTAGCAAGTGCAAGGTCCTGAGTTCGATCCCTGGTAACCACATATAACAGTACGCGGGGTGATGTCTCATTCCCCCAGCAATCATCACCACATACCACAATGTTGGGTGTGGCGGCTCATGCCTGTAAGCCAACCACTCCACTCAGAAGGCAGAGGCAAGAGGATTGCTGAGTCTGAGGTTTTCCTCAGCTACATAGTGACCTCAGGGCCAATCTGAACTACAAACCAAAATCCCTGGCTAAAAAAAAGAATAAAGGGAAATTAATTCATTGTAGACTAAGAGAATGATTTAAAATATAAGCAAATCTAAGAGTTAGCTTTTCTAAAAGATAAAATTGACAGGCCCCTAGCCAACCTTATCAAACAAAGGAAGGGAAAGGTTTAAATCCATGCTATTAGGAATGAAAAGGTGGAAATCACCACTGATCCAGTGCAAGTCGAGAGGATAACAAACACCTACTTTGAAAATTTGTACTCCAATAAGATGAAAAACGTGGAAGAAGTAGATAGATTCCTTGACACATATGAAGATCCAAAGATGAAAGAAGAGGATATAAAAGTGTTAAACACCCAATTATCAATCTGTGAAATCCAAAATGTAATAAAAAATCTACAAACAAAGAAAAGCCCTGGTCCTGATGGCTTTACCACTGAATTCTACAAAACTTTCAAAGAAGAGTTAATGCCGCTACTTCTCACGCTCTCGGTTTTTAGTACACATGGACAGTTCTAGCCATTCTGTTATAGATTCTCCTTAAAAAGTTATAGGCTCAATGATTTATTCTTTTCTACATTGAAAAGATGTAGAGTAATTGTTAATGAAATTCTGAATGGTTCTGTTTTTTTTTTTTTTTTTTTTGAGACAGGGTCTACAGGTGCTGAGCTCAATATGTAGCCCAGGCAAGCCTCGAACTCAGCAATCCTCCTGCCTCTGTCTCCTGACTGCTGGGAATACAGGCATGAACCACCACACCTGGCACCGTGGTATGTGGTATTGATTGATGGTTGGTGTGAGTCACATGTGCAGCATTGTATGTGGCCTCTGGGGATTGAACTCAGGACCTTGCGCTTGTGAGGCAGGCGCCAGAACCACTGAGCTAAATCCCCGGCCCGGTTCTATTTTTTAAATTACCAGGTATATATTAAAAGTTCTTGATGTCATTCCTCATTGAAAATATATCTCTAGTTAAATGTTTTTATGAAACAACACAGAGAGATGCTGTGTACATTTGGTACTTTTTCATAGTTCATTTTTGCAAAACTGTGATGCAATATTAGGCCCAGAGATTGACTTTGGTAAAATTCACTGAATTTATTCAGACTTTCTGATACAATTTTCTGATACAACTTGTCTCTTGCTAATTGCACAGATACACATGTACACTTGTCAGTGCAGTTTTATCATATGTAGAGATTTACACAATTACAAATAGAGTCAAAATACAGTACAACTCCATCACCACTCCATCTCTTGTGTTGTTCATATTTTTAGACAATTGCTTTTTGTTGTGAAGTTGTGAAGTTCTTTATATATTTTAGATGCTGGCTTATCATTCTACATGCAGTTTTCCAACATTCTCTACAAATCTGTACTTTTTTTAGCGTCTTCATAGGACATTTAGCAATGAAAATCATTTAATATTTATCAGTCCAATGCATCATATTTTTCTATTATCAAATGACCTTTTCATGTTGTATAAATACTCTGCCTAGTCCACCAAAAATTTTCTGCTCTCTTTTTGTAAAGTTGTATGTTTCATCCTTAAACCCATCATCCATTTTAGTTCAATTTTAAGGCAGGTGTGAAAGTGTATATTGTGGTTCACATGTTGAAAAATGATGTTCAGTTGCCCTGCTGCATCTGTTAGGATTATCTTTCCTTGCCTTTACGCATTTTTCAAAATTAAGGTAGGTTTATTGCTGGGTTTGTTTCACTGTATTATCCCTCTGACAATGTTGCACTATTTTATCATTGGACCTATGGCGTAAGCCTGAGTATTGAGTCTTGGGATTCCTCTCATTTTATAATTCTTTGTCAAGATCATTTTAGATATTTTAGAATACACATCTTTCTATGTAAATTTTAGAATATCTGAAAAGTGATGGTGAAGTCCAGATCTGGCTGAGCCAACCAACCACACGCCAGTTTCCTAGGTCCTGAGAGAGTCCCTGGCCCTCAGTAGACTAAATCAAGACAAAAGCAAGCATAGAGCTAATGAGAGCACACCATGGCTGGAGACTGCCCTGTCTTCCCCAGTGTGGGGCTCCTTTTCTGGCGACCATAGACCTACCCAATAGCCAGAGCTACACATCCGGTCAAACCCCTCTCACCGCTTGTGCTATATAATGCCCTACACTGCATTCATTAAACAGAAGCATTCCAGAAACCTCCCCAGAGTCTGGTGTGTATTTGTGACTCTGTACCTCACCCTCCTGTGTGCAGTTCCACGACAACAACAGAAAAGTTGTTGAAACAATTAAATATCCAGAAAAGAAACCAATAAGCAATTCTTACAGAAAAAATACTTGAGAGTAAACTTAACCAAAGAGATGAAGTCTACATACTAAAAACTATAAAACATTGATTAAAGAAAGTGAATGCAATACTCAAAAATGGAAAGATATCCCCTGCCCATGAAATTATAAGAATTAATAATGTAAAGTATTCATAGCACCCACATCTCAGTTAAAAATATTTTGAGGGACAGGTACTTAGCTCAGTGGTTCTAGCACCCACCTCACTAGCACAAGATCCTGAGTTCAAGCACCAGTACCAAAAAATACATACACATGTAGGAGCTAAGAGTTTCTCTAAATTCCTCAGATTTGCCTTGAATTTGCCATCCTCCTGCCTTAGCCTACTGAGGACCGAGTAGCTAGGATTATAGGTGTGTAACACTACATGGTTTGGTATCAACATTCTATCACTTGAAATAAGGTAGGGGAGAACTTTTTGAATCTAGTCCACTGTAATTCTATACTTCAAATATTTATGTCTTGAGGACTAAATTGTATTATAGATTTAATCATCATATACAATATGTAACACTCATAGAAGTGAATGTAGGGCCATGTTTCTACTTTTTCTGTTGCTGTTTCTTCTTGGAGAACATCAATTATCCAATCTTTAAAGATAAATCTACATGGGCCAAATTCTCTTAGTTTTCCTTCATTTGGGAAGGCTCTTATTTTCCATTCATTTCTTTTTAAAAATTTTTTATCTTTATTGGTACATTGTATATAAACATCATATCATTATCACACTTGGTACTGGGATATGACACAATGTAATACTCAATTTTTCCCATTCCCCTACCCACCCCACTACCCTCATCCCATAAGTACATAAGTTTTGTTTCTCTTTTTTATCACCATCACATTTTTTTTCTTTATCCCTCAGTACTCACCCTTCCACCACATTTCCCTTTCAATATTTTCTATTTTACAATAACCACCATACATTCTAGAACTCATTAACATCTTCAGTTTCTCATACCAGAGAACGGATACAATATTTACACATCTGTGATCTATTTCCATTCATTTCTAAAGAGTAATTTCATGTGTATGAAAGTTGTGGTTCATATGTTCCTTTTTTTTGAGACAGGGTCTCGCTTTGTAGTTCAGGCTGGCCCTAAGCTCACTATGTAGCCCAGGCAAGCCTCGAACTCAGCAATCCTCCTGTCTCTGCCTCCCGAGTGCAGGGGTTACAGGCGTTAGCCACCATGCCCGGCACTATATGTTCCTTTTAACATGTGAAAAATGTTACTATACTTCCTTCTAGAGTACATAATTTTATATAAGAAATAAGCTCCCATTCACATATGAGCACCTATAGATGATGTCTCTGTGTGGATGTTTTCAAAATGTTTCTCTCTCTTAATTTTCAGTTCAAATTATCATATGCATTTGCATGCATTTTTAGGGTTTACCTTCTTTGGTGGTTCAATTTCTTTTTTAAATCTATAAATTCAGTGTTTCAATTGAAGTTTGATGTATTCAGCTATTATTTCATCAAGTACTCTCATAGCTACATTTTGTTTCTCTTTCACTCTGAAGCTCTGTTGATATGAATGTTGGCTTTGTGGTATTGCACTGTAAGGTTTTGGCTCTGGCTTCTTGATATGTATTTTTCTTTCTATTTATAGTCTGTAAATTCTATTGATTCATTTTTACTTTCACTGGTTCTGTCTTCACCCATCTTCCCTCTTTTATGGCACAAATCTATCACTGTTTAAAAAATTTAAGTCACATATTTCAGTCTTACTCTTCCATGATTAATCACTTTTGATGACATTTTCTGCCTTTTTCAAGGTTTTTTCAATTTCTTGTTAAAATGTCTTTATACTGACTGCTTTAAAAACCTTGTCAAATGTGATTTATTTCAACATTGCCATCAGTTCTTGCCTCTTCTCATTTAAATTGTCATCATTTTGATTTTTGGTCTGGAAGTTGATATTTTTATTGTTTTCTGGACAGCTGGGCTATTATTTTTTGAGATTCTGCATCCCATTCACTTTTTATTTTATAGGCAGTCACCTTGCTTAGGTTTAGAATCTAGGTCCTGGCCTGCTTTTCTTTCCGTCGTTTCTGTGGTCCTGTCAAGTTCATGTTGTTAGGCCCTCCTTGCTAGCGTCTTCTGGGTCCCTCATCATTTCCTTGAAGCTGGGGGGGGGCACGACCTATGGCATATAGAAAGTATCCAGCTTTGGGATTGCTGTTGCTAGGGTATTCAGCCTCCTGATGTCTCTGGATGCAACAGGAAAAGTCTTGGGGAAGTCAGGCTTTCCAGACTAGCTTTAATGATAGCAGGAGCAGTCTTTGCTGGTACTGTCAAGTATTTCTTTATAGGGAAAGATAGTCTCAGATCCACTAGAGAAGATGTATTGGGCTTCAGGCTACCTGTTAGTATAGATCGTGCTAAGGTTCCATCTTACCGGAGGGGGTCTTGCTGATCTGTTGAAGGGATGTTCCTGCCTAGACTACCCTCTGTTGCTGAGTAAGAGTTGGGAAACACTGGGCTTTGTCTCATTCTTTTGTCCTGACTGAAGTGTGTGTGCCTAAAATGCTTTACTATTGTGCTCTTCCTTCGGTGATTGTGCCCCAAGAAGGATCTTCCTCTCTCTTTCATCTTCCAGAGAAGGGTTGTTCTTATCCACCTTTTATAGTGCTGCGGAAATGCCAGGTGATTTGGTGACCGTATGAGCTAATCCGTGGTACAACCAAATTCGAAATCTAATCCTTTGTTTTCTCCGTAGATTGGATAATAAACTTAAATAAAATCTTCTAAATTAGCCAGTAGTTTTTATAGAACTTCTGCCACAACTGTGATATACGTGCATTGAACATTTTGGCTAGGGATATATTTCTAAAGACGTGAGGCAGCACTTCCTGCCGAGCCATTATCCAAAAATAGATCCATGGAAATAGAAGGCAGATACTACAGATGCATGTGAGACCCAGGGTGGGTTAGTAAGCCACGTCCCCACAGGGGAGATGAATGTGGTAGGCTAACCTGATGGAAGTGTGACACGGGAGGCGACCTGTCTCTCAACCTGGAGTAAACTTCAGAGAACCTTACATAGCCATTTTAATTGCAGGATAGAGTTTCCCTTATAAATGGTTCAAATGGGATTTTTCTTTGACAAGTGGTTTTAAAATAAAAGGAAAACTGATATGATTACCATATTGTCTAAATAAAAACACATTTTCAAATCCCATGCTAATTTTAGAAAAAGAAACCTCTAGCTGATGACTAAAAACTTGTTTCTCATATTCTGTAGGTGAAACAGCTAATAATCCACCAAAGGATTTCATATTTTATTGGAATGTGAAAGAGAACATCTTTTAGGATTAATCTTTCTGCAATCAGAAGTTATGAAAATATTATTTGTATTGTTGAATAAATATACATATTAAACTTTGCCCAACCATGTTGCCCACTAAGGAGATTTTAGGAAATAAGACCTAACTAAATGCACCAAATGAAAGATAAAAATTGTCCTTTTCTATTTAAGATCTAGTTTAAAATTGTGAGAAAGTGAGCAAAGTTTTTATTTTGGTATATTTAAATCTCATAGTAAATTTAGATTATGTATTGCACTTTAAAGTTGTTTTTAATCATGTTTACCAGATTTGTCTTTTTCAATTTATTATTTTGTCATGCAGACAATAGGACTCTGCAATTTTTGTTTTCTTTACTTTTTTCAAGAGACTAATAATATTAACTTATAACAAGTGGGAAATATTACATTGTGAGATTCTTTAACATTCTGTGAGTGGGGACTCAAACTTTGGATGACTTGTCTAGAGTGGAAAATTTAGAAAAGGTCTTCAACCTTCTCTACATTTTCCGTAGAGCTGTGTGCTCTTTGCCCAGCAAATATTTGCTGTGTTCCTCCTAAGTGTAAAACATTGTAGGACAGGAGAGTTTCAAAGATGAGTGAATCAGATAGGATCTAATTTTACAATCTGTTTAAAGACAAGGGGTGATAAAGAGCATTTTCAAGCAAACATAGGGAGGTCTGTGATAAGAGAGATAAAATACTAACAGTTTTGAGAAGGGAGGTCAAGCTAGTGGATTGATCAGAGCAGAGCTCCATGGGTAGGGGATAACAGAAACGGGCCCTAAAGGATGTTCTGGATTTTGTGAAGTAGAGACAGTGACAGATGCATTCCAGGCGGTGGCAGCTGAAGGTGCAGGGGAAGGAACACATGGGTTGTGGTTGGAAAGTGTCAGCTGTCTTGACTACAGAACTGAGAAGAAAAAAGGTGACAATTGGGAATTAGGTGGAAAAATCTAGTTAAAGGCTTTGGAATTTTGTTTGTAAGCAACAGAAAGCTACTGGCCTTGGTCACAAGAATAGCATATCTCAAAGGATTGGCTAAGAGAATCTTAGAGAGAACAGAGGCTGGAGAGATCAAGTCAAGGAGACCAGTGATGTGGCTATGAACAACAGAGCGATGAGGATGGGATGTAAATAACAAGAACAAAAGGTCAAAGGAGGGAGGGACACATAAATACAATTTTGTAGAATATTTGATTTTCTGTGTGCTGCTTATAGTTAGGGAAGGGCAGATCTAGCAAGAGAAAATGATCGTACTCTTTACAGAAATCTGAACATGTCTGAGGTGAACTGGTTGTAGTGAAAGGAAGACAATGACTTAGAGTTGATTTGTGTTGGATTTGAACTGGTGGGAAACAGGGATACGGAAGGAGTAGATGTGTAGAATGGGAATTGGGACACAAAGCTTGATTGGAAATGGGGTTCTTGTTTTAGTTTTTAGATGACGTTTCAATTCAAGTACATGTTTCAGTTAGGGCTCAGCTTGGCCTTCAAGGCCTGTCCACAAAAAGAGCCACTTACACCACATTTGGATTTCAGAAGTTTGTATTATGGCATGAGTGAAACCCTGAATTGCAGGTACAGTATTAGATCATCAAAGAGGCCAAAAGGTCCTGTGTTCTCATTTCTAGCATGCACACACACATGCATTTTTATTTTACTCTGAAAATCTAGTGTTTCTTCATGGGCTAAAACAGTGTTAATTATTTAAATTGATTTCTCACTTGTTCAGATTGATCTCCTTTTAATTTATTCACATAGGAAGCTAAGAACAATGCACTTGAACTCTTGTCCAGATCACTTTCCATTATAAGGATATTTATATGTGCTTGTCTTACATGATAACTACCTTTTGTGTGAAATTTAATAAAAATAGCACCATAGAAACATAAAAGAAATGTATTTTAAAGTAAATCATTCTAAAAGTTCAACTTCATGGTAGAAGATTTTAACATAATTCCCAAATTTTTGCATAGACAAAATTCATCATATCTTTGAAAAGTGGAACTATCTTATGAAGGAACATGTTTAGGGACCTCAGTTAAACAATGATATAAGGACTTTTTAAGGTTATACCTGTCAGTTCGGTCACACATGGATAAAGTTCTCCTTTCTCTCTTTTTTCCCCTTTACAACTAGATTTAAGGAATTCTAGCTCCTCCCTTCAAGTTTAGCCTGTGTCATTTCCTCTCATTTCCTTCCCATTATATCAGGTTTCTAATTTCTGATGTGTACCCAGGGTTGTTTAAAAAAGGGCCCAGATTTCTAGCCCATAAACATCACTTCCTCTGTCCCCTGAATTTATTTAAATGGCTGATACTTGAGCCCAAGGCATTGTTTATACTAACACCATGGAGTCAAGAGCACTTGTTACCCCTACTTCAAGATGCTCATAGGTCAAAAACACGGGCAAGACCCCTCATCTATCATACTGTGTGTCCAACTTTCTCAGGCCTTCATTTTCCAAACTTTGTTCTTTGAGTTCTCATTCATCTCACTTGCTGAGGCAAGTGAAATGTATGAGTGGGTGAGTCAAAAGTATATTTTCTTTTCCCCCCAGTTTCCAACTTATATTCTGTACATGTTCTCTGTCATCATAGATATCAGCAATTAGCACTGATTAATTTTTTTTTGAGACAGGGTCTCACTTTGTAGTTCAGGCTGGCCCTGAGTTCACTATGTAGCCCAGGTGAGCCTTGAACTCAGCAATCCTCCTGTCTCTGCCTCCCAAGTGCTGGGATTACAGGCGTGAGCCACCACGCCGGGCCAGCACTGATTTTTTAAGCAACTTGGACAGTTTGTGTGCTTTCCCACTACAAAGAGATTCTACAGTTATTCAAGGATTTATCAGACAGAAAAACTTCATGAGGACAAGTTGAATTGAACCATTTATTCTAATGTAAAGAAAAAGTATCACATTTTGAAAAAATATTTCTAAGTTGCTTTGAAAGTGTACTAATAGTCTCTACATCAACTTATTTCTCACAGGTACTCTCTATCTGGCAGATGATTTTATTGATTTTAAAGAGTAACATTAACTTAGGCAACTGGTTGTCATAAAAAATATTCCCTGGGCTGGGCGTGGTGGCTCATGCCTGTAATCTCAGCACTTGGGAGGCAGAGACAGGAGGATTGCTGAGTTTGAGGCTTGCCTGGGCTACATAGTGAGCTCAGAGCCAGCCTGAACTACAAAGGAGACCCTGTCTCAAAAAAAAAATTCCCTGGGCCATTTGTTTTTCCATAGACTATTTCCTCTCCCTGGCCAACAAAATGTCCATCACAATTCATCTTGGCTTTAGATACGTTTGTCTTAAAATTCATCAGTTCTTAGTCAGAGAGATACTGACATCTTATGATAGCAACTATCAATAATGTTACAGAAAAGAAATTAAATTTCAATTTACTTGTAATATGCTTTACCCTTTGGGAAAAAGCACGCTTGATACATGAAGTTTTTCCTCACAATTGCAAAAAACATTAAGTTCTTCTTGAAGATTATTTCAATCTGCAGGCATGATCTCCCCTGCCATTGGTTGCCACCATGCAAAAGCTATCAGTGGACTTGATGACATGACCTTGGACATCCAGGGTTTTTCCTGATTCCTATTTCCCAGGCATGTCCTGGTCTTTTATTCTCTAGTCCGGTGCCTCATGAAGGAACAAGACTGATTGTTTTTCAGAGGTTAATGCTTAGGAAAGATCAGGATTTAGAATTCACCCATTCACTTAAGGTAGGCCAAGTGGAAAGCCAACTCCCCATATGTTTCTTAGAAGGGCTGGTCCCTCTTCATTTTACCCTTGTTCTCCTGTCTCATTTGTGAGTCAAAATAATCATACAGTGGTTTCTCTCTCACTCATTCCCACAAACAATTCCTTTTGGGTAAGTGGTAAGTCAGAGATGAAACAGTGAATGTCATTGGGAATATCCACTCCCTGATGTTTCATAGCAGTTCATAGATTTTAAAGAGTGACATGGCTGATCCAGAACGTTAGAGCCACCTTTGTTCAGCACCTGAAGTGATACAATACATATACTTGACTCTCTATAGACAAGTTTTTCCTGTCTGCATGTGGCGCAAGATCACACACACAAAGGTGGCGTGTGTGCCTACGCCGACACAGAAATACACCCACCCCTTTTGCATGAGTACATTTTATAGTTCAGGTGTCTAACTGGCACCAGGATTATGGTAGGTACTTTGCAAATATTTGTTGAATAAGTAAATAGATGAATTTCTAACATTGTAGGCATTGCCTCTGATACTTTTAGGCTGATAATTGGTTTTTAGAATGTTGTAGAAGCACCGAAGTGGAAGAGCACTAGAAACTAAGGAAAAAGAACCAAATGCTCGTGGCGTGTTTACTTCTGCTCCTGGCCTCTGACTCTACTCTTTGGAAAATGAACCAACTTCATGCTTTAAATAATTTTCATTTTACAGGTGTAACAACTGGGCTTTGAAAAATTTTAAATTACCGTGATCTAATGAAGAACATGAAAAAAGAACTGTAGAGAAGCCATACTTTTTGTCTCTTTGTTTCTAATATCTAATAAGAAATAGGTTCTCTTTAACTTTTGGTTTTTTTAATTTAATGAATTAATAAGCTGGGATTCAAGGGTTAATAAACCCAGAAAAAGTGCTGACTGATATTAAGCACATCCGTGTATTCTGGGGCACATTCATGTGAACTGGTGATGTTGGAACTGAATAAGTACAGAGCACAGCGGGAGAAGTTTTGCATGTTACTGTCTTTAGACTTACGTGGAGCTGAGCTACTGCTGGTGATTTACACTCTTCGGCCTTGGTCTCAGGGTTGATAGGAAGAAAATTGCTGCTGCCGCTTCCCCAGCTCAGATTTCTGAATCTCGATCCCCATACCTACTTTCAGAACTGATCACCCGACCCCTGTGCCAGAAACACCCACCCGGACAAGAAGCACTGCCTATTGCAAATATGCATGGAGAAAATGTGTAAAGCAACTCACCTAAGCAAATTGTGGTTCCCTTATTTTTATTTGGCTTGGGATTGTTCATTTGCACACTTTTCAAACGGTAGAGGGTCATGGCCATGTGCACAGGAGGATCTTTCAGAGCAGAGCTGTTCTTCAGAGGAAAATTTCTTTTGCTGGGAAGTCTTCCTCAGTCTTCTGGTGAGCACTGACCCCAGCGCAATGTGAGAAGCAAATCACACTTCTCTTCCCAAGGGAAAGATCAAGAAGCGCCACGAACCATGGAAGAATGGAGGGGAAAAGGAAAAGTTTCTCTTTTGGGGGAGTTAGAACTGTGAACTGTCAATCTGCTTCCACACGGGACTGTCTTCAGAGTGCCACTCATTCTCTGCTTTGTGTGAAGTACATTTAAAGCACCCTGAAAGTTAGAGTGGATTTTACAAAATGCTACCTTATGCCTAGAAAAGTGAAATGGTTCAAAATATTATTGGAGTGATTATTACGTTTGTTAATGGTCTCTTTCAAAGGTGAGTAAACGGTGTGACTGAAGTTCTTCCTTGTAGAAATGCATGGAGAGGTTAAGGGCTCACATACAAATTATTATGTGCATTGTGTAAGATATGCTAGTAATACTAATTCACAAATTCATTATGGAAAATTATTTATATTAGAAATAATTTCCAATGCACAAAGTATAGACATAAATTCATAATTTCTAAGATATTGCCAAAGCATAAGTGTGGGAGTCAAAGTCTACCTTAAAGAATGAACCCAAAGGGCCAGAGGATTAGCTCGGCGGTTCCAGCGCCTGCCTCGCAAGAGCAACGTCCTGAGTTCTATCCCCGGAAACCAC
>PVIC010027273.1:0-23971 GCA_004025085.1 Thryonomys swinderianus
GGCACAGAGCCTCACTCACACTACCCACAGCAAAACAGGCTCTGAGTAAGCTGAGATTTTTCTTTCCTTGGTCACACTCTCTTTATGTGTTTGCCAGATAATGGAAAGTTTTGAATTTTGGCATTTTGTCTAATTTGCTAGAAAGATATCTTTGGATGTCACTCAGTATACTGTAAAATATACAAAGGGCGTATCAATCAATATTTATCAAGAAGAGAGGAGATTGATCTTTGAGCAAAACTCAGACATGATTACTACAATTTCTCCCGATGCCCTCCAGATGATTCCTATGTGACTAATATAAAGGAATATTATTCTCAATTTTCCTTTCTGATTTTAATATAAGGATATATATGAACTGGGTTTAGGTACTTTAGTATATGTGCTGCCGAAGCGAACACTGGGCTTAGGTAATTTATTCTCAGCAATTTCATAAATCAGTGAACCCACAATAACGTTTCATGCACCTGTCACATATATAGTATCTTCAGCAATATCCAATAACACTTTTAAGTTATTGTCATCACTGAATTTATTTAACTAAAATTTAGATAATTTTCTAATGTGTTTAAATGTTTCATTAATACTTGACATTCTTGAGCTTTGTTAAATTTGAAGTTTTTCCTTGGACTACACTTAGAATACAATATGGTCCTGACGTTGAAATTCCCTACTATTTCAAATACACAACAGTGTTAAATTAAGCATCACTTTTTAAAAAACCAGAAATCTCACATTAAATTAATTCAGGATCAGTAATGCCTGGGCACAAACAGAAGCAAATTTCAAAAAGAACTCAGTGGAGATTACCATAACTCCAACCACACAAAGCTTCTGCAAAAAGAAGAAAATAATCTTCGCTTCTGTGGAGTTTGTGATATAAAAATTCCAGGCCACGGGAGTAAAGGAACACACCATGAGGGAAAGTCAGTGGCTACCACAAGCAGAAAGATGCACATCTCCCAAGTAATAGAAAAGCCCAAGACTGATTTCTTCCAAATCCTAATAGAATAGCAGGGGAACAGTTGATTTTCAAATTTCCTGGATGACTGAATTGCAAAAGTTTTATTACATCTATATACTCATATTTCAAATGCAATAATTCCAAAGGTTTCAATTTTTTTTCACTGTGCCTGATATAATAGTTAAAGAGAGAGAAAAAAACCCTTCCAACTAATACTGGTACCAAACACTTCATTTAAAATATATAAATGAATGAAATATAACATGTTGGTCAAATTCACTACCATCTTTTGCTATTCGTAAGAGAAAAATAGGAACCATATTTTAAAAAGTCTGTAGTCAGGTACATTTGTAAGTTAATACAACAGCATGAAGATTGGGGCTGGTTTCACAAAGGGGGCTTAAACAAAATTCAGTAAATGCTACATTTCTTTAAAGACAGAATCAGCTGTCAGACAAATGAAGCAGCTTCTCGATCAGAGGTTACTGGCATAAATCGATACGCCGCGATATGCATGCAGTCCACATTGTATTTCTGTAAAAGGTACTTTAAATTCAGTGCACAGCTTTGCCATAAATCACAGAGAGAAATTACATTAAAAGAAAGTTAGTCCTATGATTTGAGCTAAAAAAAAATCAATGGAACTCTCCACCAAAGATAAAATATGGTTTTACATATATCAAAAGCTAGAGGCCTGTATCACTGCCAGTCATGGTTCGTATTTTTGTTTCCTATGTCGAGTTTAAGTGAGATCCCGTCTGAATCCTCCATGCCTCACTGACAGCCTTCTCGATATGCCGACGTGTACGCTGAAAAGAAACCCAGTCATTGAGATCTTCATGATAAATAAAGGAAGAGCCATATCCAGAGAGCCAGGAAGGCCTCGATTTTCGAAGGCGGGGATGAAGGCATTTGTGCGCGGGAAGAGAGGTTTTCAGACAGGGAGCTGTGGGCATCGGTGCTTGGGGAAGACACCGTGCCATTGTGATTGTGGCTAGTTAAGGCTGTGTTGTAGTTTTACAGCGTGGACATACATAGTCAACCCAGCCTCGAAATTCGCATGTGCTGCTGCATATGGAAACTATTAGCACGGCACATCGCGGCCTGCCGACGCGTGCTCACGGGCACACGCGCGGGTGTCACAGCGGAAGCCGCGGGGTCTCCTAACGCAGGGCCGCCCCGCTGACCTACATCGGGGCTCCCAAGACGTGCGTGTGCGCGCGCCTTCCTCGGAGGAAAAAGAGGCCAAATATGTGTTTCTCCTTCGCTCCCCCACGGCCGCAGAAGCCCTCGTGTGTATGCGTGTGCGCGGGCGTGTGCTGCTGACTAGAGAAACGAATAGGCCATTAACCTCAAAAACAAATGAGCTGCACGGTGGGCTTCCGTCAGGAGAGACACGCGATGGGCTAAATGTGAAGCCCCAGACAGGGACACACTTCGCGTCCCTCTTCGGTTCCCAGAATACACGCGGATACACAGTTCCCTGAGGGCGCATGGCGCGGCGCGGCCTCTCCGGATAACGAAGGCAGGACTGAGAGAACCGGGGCTCCTAACGTTTCCGCCTGAATAGTGCATGAATGCTCAGCTCGAAAGCGGCGCTGCGTTTCAGGAGTTCTGTGGGGATGGACAGAATGTCGCCTGTGACAGCAACGTCAGAGTCCAGAGCGGTTTAAAGAGAAGACCCAAATTACTCTTCTCCTGTGAACTACAGCAGGGCACAGTTCACGGACGCCGCTGGCATCATTACACCTGAATCGGGATCCCGCTTTGTTGACATTTCCAGTACCTGAGGTAAACTGTCCCAGGTCTCAGGTTTCTGCCCTCCGAGGAGAGGCCTTAAACATGATAACTTCCGTTTCCTGTGAGAGCGCCTGAGCTTTTCTCAGCAAAGAATTCATCACAACAAAAAGGATGTCATCATTTTAGGGAAAGAGATCCCTAAGCAATTAAACACACAGTTTTGTTTTTATGTTTGTTTGTTTGTTTTTGAGACAGGGTCTCGCTTTGTAGTTCAGGCTGGCCCTGAGCTGACTATGTAGCCCAGGCAAGCCTCGAACTCTGCAATCCTCCTGCCTCTGCCTCCCAAGTGCTAGGATCACAGGCGTGAGCCACCACACCCGGCACTGTGGTATGTGGTGTTGATTGCTGGTGGGTGTGAGTCACCACGCCCACATACACATTGTTGTATGTGGTTACTAGGGATCGAACCAGGGACCTTGCACTTGGTAGGCAGGTGCCGGAACCCCTGAGTTAAATCTCCAGCCCTAAACACATGTTTTTGCAAAGGCTGGTTGTCAGGGCAAAGAAATAAAAGATCAAATTTACAATGAGCAGGTGGGAAACAGAGAAAAGGGACCATATGCATTCATCTAAGGGACCGCCCATGGTACAGGTGGAGAAACTGAGGGCCAGAAGGCCAGGGAGCTTTTCCAGACCCAACGAAATGAGCTCAAAGCCTCACTCTTCTGTGCCTACAAGCCCCAGCAAAGAGAGGCCAGAGAAAAGGAAAGACGATGCAGTCAGATACCAGGCAGAACTCAGTCCGTATCACAGATTTTGTGCGTGCCAGTTTTCATTGACCACAATTACCTAGAGGCTCATGTTTGCATTTTAATGATCATGACTTATTTTAAACTGTAGCGATTTTGTTTTGTAAATCTGACACTTGCGGTGATAAGTTATCACAGGTCCCAGCGGCATCTGCTACCCGTGGTGTCGTCACCGCTGAGCTGCCGCCCTGTGCGCCTCTCGACTGCTTCCTTCCTTCCTTTTCTGCATCACAGTAGGAAGGTGCTCCCACTGTGCCTTCTGCCTCAACGGCTCGACCCTGCACCCAATCACCTCCACCGTCTTCAGCCTCTTCTAAGACAGTCCTCTGTATGGATGTCTGCACCAGCTCTGTGTCTGTGCTCTGTCCCCCCGGAAAGTACGCAGTTCCGCACTGAGACTTGGAGTCCGACTTGTTACACCAAATGCATTAGCTGTTCCATCTTGATGTAGTTACTAGCTCCTTATAGCCATTTGTAATGAGGAAGCTAATTTTGATCAAACAAGTTATGCGATACCTCGACGCACTTTATTTTAAATTGTTTCCTCATTTAATAGGTTACTAATAGAAAAGAAATGATTTTCAGAAATAAAAGTAGATTGCATGTTATTATAACAGACCGTGCTGTCAGAGTTTTAGTTACGAAAGGATTATCTGTCACTATCTGAAAAAAAAAATTAGAAATGAATGCAAATATAAACTCCTGGCCATAAAGGCCATGTCCTCCACTTGTCAACTGAAGTTTTGTTAAAATCTGAGTTGCTATTGTTTTTTTTTTTTTGGCATTATAATGTTGGACAATGTAGCAAATTTCTTTAAGCAATGATTTCTTATTTGTAAACTGAAAGAAAGTAAAGTTTGCCTCTGAAAAATATTACAAAAAATGAATTAGAGTGTATTTTTAAAGTAGTAAGCACATTGTCTAGTACATGGAGTCTTTTGCAAGAAACACTGCGATAACTACTCCTGATGTGATTTTGGACTTCAGGAGGCAAATCCACATTTATAAAGAAAAAAGGCAGAATTTCTAGGAAAAGAGGAGAATTTTCCTTTGCAACACTCTTTCTTTTTCCTCTCATTTAGAAATGTGTACCACATAACTCAATTGAGAATTCACCTCCTATTATTTAAAACAATGTTTGATTGGATTGAATCTATCTTCTGACATCCACTCAAAGGACAATCCAAACTCTTCAATTATCTTTTTTCACACACATCTCAAAAGGTATTCTGAATGCCTGAAAGGCCATAATTCTCTTTCCTGAAAGTTCTGAATTCCATCTGATGAAGTTATTATACTTTGTCAAGTCGCACCATGTCACAGAAACAATAGCTTAAATTAACCTCGCTCTGCCTTTAGTCAGATTCTTTTGCTTCCTTCATAAAAGTTAATTTAATGCTTTTGAAAGAAGAAAGATTGGCAGGGATGGAGAATGAAGGTCCTCACACCACAGAATAGGCACAGATACTGCAAAATAGTGGTAATGTTCTTAAAATTGTTGGCTACAGAATCTCAAATACATCCAAGAAAGGCCCACTGCGAAGGGGTGGTGGTAATTCAGCCTTTCTAGAACATTCAGCCCATGGAATCATCTGAGGGGTGATAATCACAGCAATTCAACATGATTCTCATTTTTAATTTAAAAAATATCCTCAATTATTTCTGTATACATTTTGTGACAGAGAATGGAACAGCCACCGTGTTACACAGAGGGAGAGGTTTTGCCAGAACAATTACTGTCAAAGTTTCACAGTGAGCAACTCCAGACTAATTCCATCCTGTGCACAGTGACGACTTCTTAGGGACCTATAACCCACCAAGTAGCTTTTCTCTGGGCACTGACTGTAAGACAGGACTAACTCTCCACTCGCAGAGCTAACAGGAAAGGGAGAGATGGGACAACTGGAAAGAGGATGGCCATGTTGGCATCGCTGTCATTCGATTTGTGAACCACACAGGGTCCTGACTTTAGGGGGCCCTGAGCTCGGTTTCCTTTTATGCCATCCCCATCTTAAAATTCTGAGTCATGGGCCGGAGATTTAGCTCAGTGGTTCTGGCGCCTGCCTGGCAAGCACAAGGTCCTGAGTTCAATCCAGGTAACCATATAGAATGCTGGGTGTGGTGGCTCATGCCCACCAGCAATCACTACCACATACCACAGTGCCAGGCCTGGGGCTTACACCTGTCATCTCAGCACTCGGGAGGCAGAGGCAGGAGGACTGCTGAGTTCCAGGCTTGCCTGGACTACATATTGAGCTCAGGGCCAGCCTGAACTACAAAGCGAGACCCTGTCTCAAAAAAAAAAAAAAAAATTCTGAGTCATTTTTTAGCACAAGGTCTACATCTTAATTTTATAATCAATTCTGCAAATTACGGAGTCACTCTTGTTTAAATAGCAGTGAACGGCGGGAAAGAAAGCATAGTAGTGAGACAGAAAAAAGAAGGCTTCCTAAATTACGGGGCTAATTCTAACGGCACCAAAAAGATCTTTCTAAGGACGTGATCTGAGTGTCAGGAATGACAGTATTTCTTAAATTAGTGGACTTCACTTTGGTCTTGGGTAAGCGATTAGACTAATACACTCAAATGCAGCTCTTTCCAATACTTGTTCTGCTCAGGAATCCAGAAGATGGCCCTTTAAGGATGAGCAGGACACCATTCCCATCCGGGTACATTTGAAGTGAACAAGGAGGGAGGGAGCACTCTGTACATGGGGAGGGAGCACTCTGTACGTGGGGAGGGAGCACTCTGTATATGCCGAGGACAGACACACACAGACCTAGGTGTTCTGGAAGATGACGAAGAGGAACATATCAAAAGTCTCTGAGACAGAAGAGAAGCATTTGAAGGAAAAGTAGGATTTCAATGCTAGGACTGGCAGGATAGAATAGGGTTGTGGCACGGGGCGGGGGCAGGCTGCTTCTCCAGGGAGGAAACAGCACTGCTGAAGGCTCACACCTTGGCCTGCAATAGTGAGTAGACGAAAGTTCAGTTACAGCAGTGAACGCGTGCGGGAAATGCTCCAACAAACAAGGCTCCACCCAGTCCCTTCTCACCGCACCTAACAAGCTTCCGAGTCTGATTCCCTAAGTCTCTCTTGCACGCTCCTCTGCTATGGCTCCAGCTCGAGCCACCCCTCTTGTCATTTCTGAGGGTCTCCCTCGACTTCCGCCTAGACGTTCTGTCTCTAAGCGGCCTCTTCTCTAGATCAATTCTCTTTGGACTCAGAGGGCTTGTTGTAAAATGAAAATATGACCTTGTCATGGTTGGGCTTGGCGTGAATTCCCAGGGCAAGGTTGAGAAAAGATGTCTCTGTTCTGTAGTTTGGCGGAACAAGGTGTGAAGCCTAGCTCTCTTACTTAATGGCTACTGTGCTACTAAATGAGTTTCTTCGCCTCTCTGATCCTGTTTTGTCACAGGGAAATTTTGGTAATTAAATAAAATATGGGTACAAAGTCTTAACACTACCTGGGTAATACAGACTGAGTAAGTATCCCTACAGTTAGGGTAGGGCTGAATTTCCCTTAACGCCTTTCTGTGTATTGTGGGGTTATTTTTGTTGGTTTCGTTGTTGTTGTTTTTGAGACAGGGTCTCATTTTGTAGTTCATGCTGGCCCTGAACTCACTGTGCAGCCCAGGCAAGCCTAGAACTCACAATCCTCCTGCCTCTGCCTCCCTAGTGATGGGATTACAGGCGTGAGCTACCACGCCCAGCATTGTGATACGTGGTACCAGGTTTTGAACTCGGGACACTGTGCTTGTCAGGCAGATGCTGGAACCACTGAGCTAAATCCCTGGCCCATTCTGTGTATCGTTTGCACTTTCTCAACACTTGGCTATGCAATATGTTCTCCTTTTTCTCCTTTCCTTCGTGCGTCTTTTCACAGGCATGTCTGTCTTCCATTACTTGTTCACCCCATCCCTTCAGCCTGCTTTTATCTTTTCCAGTTCACAGGCACAGAGCTCAGGCACTGATAGGTCCAATGGCTCTTTAAAAGTTATGTAATGCAGAGCAGAACAGAAAAGTCTTCTCTGAACTTATTCTGGATGAAAGTTCGTGCTCATTTCTTGCACCTTCTGTCTCACCAACTTGAGATATTCTTTTGGGAATGATTCACGTTTTTCAATACAGTTACAGTATTCTCAAAATACGCATTTTGTCTGGTTGTCCTTGTACTCTTCTGTCCTTTTCTTCCTATTAAGAATTTATCAGAGTTTTCTCTAAAGGCTTATATATGACAAGTAACATCAATAAACACAGGAAGAAATGGACAAAAGCTTAGACGCGCACTCTCCCTTCCCAAGATGAACCCTCGATGATTTGAGTAACAGGGCTATTAGCCGTTCTTCGGGTGAGACTTGAGCACCCGTGTTTAAGTTCCTCTTGGTTCATCTATAAAACTGATGCTACAGAAGCAGACATTTTGCTAGTTTGAATGCATTTAGGAAAAGCTGTCACAGATAAAAATTTAAATAGGATGTTAATCTTCTTGGCAAAATTAGAGTTTTGATCTTCAAGTCGGGACTGAAGTAAATTCAGATTGATATAGATTCACTCCACAGACATCAATAATTTTCCATTATGTTAAAAATCAATCCCAATTTTACATGCAAACAGCAGATTCAACTAAAAACCTCAGAGGTTCGTGCTCTAACACAAACACACTTATTTTGGATCTCTGCAAATCTAAAAACGTTTGGAACAGCTGTATGCTTGTATAATTTAACTCTGATGCTTCTGGCTCCAGAAAACTCCAGTTCATACTTCTGAATTAGCTAGAAGCCTGGGTGTGTATTTAGAGACTCAAGAAGGAAAATTAAAAAAAAAATTAAAATAATTCCTAGAGATGATTGAGTTAAAAATATATACTCACCACAAAAACTGACTAAAAGCATGTGGAATTATCTGGAAGTGGCAACTATTTACAGTGCTTTCTACTATGCAACTGTATTTTTTAAAATGTTGAATTTTTAAATTCAAGAGGTTGTTCATCCTTTTCAAGTTTCCTGACCTGCCAAATAAGATCCTCAGGGTCAGCCTTGTCCACTCGTCAGTCCATAATAAGAGCAAGCGATGCTGTCTGTGTGGAGAGAACTCCTAATGGACATGTGTGACATTGTGTGGTTGCGCCATATTGGAAAAGGAGGATGAGCCCTTCCGTGGTGTTGTAATTGGTTAAAACCTCCACTCAGTCCTCTGTTAGGACCAGCATTTGCCCTGGGTGCAGAGCTTAGGCATATACGTGCTTGTGAGCTTCTGAATAGATTCTTTCACCTCCAGTGTAGTCTACTTGTATTTCCATGTGTCCAAGCAGATGGAAATTTAGAGGATATTTCTTCTTCCTCGTATAATGCTGGTCCAGAAACAGACAGGTGGAGATGAGAAAATTAACATCGGAGAAAACAGGTATACCTCACTGGTTCTGTAATTATTCCTATTTCTCTTGCACTTTGAATTATTATCTTCAGAGAAGAGCACTTTTCCAAAGATCACCGTATACTGAGTGGCATTCATAAATGTCATAATTTACTTCTCTCCAAAATGGGTTCTTATCGACTTCAGCAAGATGTTATGAGGTTTAAATGACACAGAGCACATACTACTGGCAATCAGGGATACTAATGTCAGTATCGTAAGTTACTTCACAACTCCCTCGTTTACTACTTGCAGCTTATACTAAGATGAATCGCAGGTAAACTTCGTTCCTCGGGACCCTCAGGGATCAGATCTGTAATTTGTTCAGTGGCAGTGAGGATATGTGTGAACCACACAGGTGAGGGAGTGGAGGTAAAAAATGACTAGTTCTGCGTGGAACTTCAAAATGAGATATGATAGAAGGAAAGCCATTTGACTCAGGCCCAAGTGTTGGGCTTTTTGCTGAAGAGCAGGATTGTTCTAATAATTAGAAAGACTGTGTTGGAAAAGGAAAGGCCTCTTCAGATAGGGAATTAATGGGCAGTAGGATTGAATTTGCAAAATATTTTATGTAAAAGTCTAATGAGAACAGAAATGTGAGTATACTGCAAAAGATTCCATTGTGCAAATAGGTTAGCCTGGCTTTATAAATTCAAAAGACAGTGTCTCTCTCTTTCTCTCTTAATATGTGTACCCTCTCAAGTATTTGGTTTTAGAATAGTTTATCTAATCATGTTTAATTGACAAGGTTATTGTAATAGATTTTTGATACTAATTTTTGAGTTACATGATGAGTGAAAGTAATGCTATCTCATTTATTTCTAAAATAAAAATCAATGAAACATAAAGCCATAAACTTGGAAGGTTTCAGAAGCCCACTGTTCTATTTAATAATAAAAATGTTTTAGAAAAAAAATATATGTGCATTATTTAGAAACATCAACAAAAGCAGTATGTTATCCTTTCTTTTTTCATAATTCTGGTCTTTTAACAAATGGAAAATCTAGTTCATTAGCTATTATAATTTGCTAAGAATTTTTCATGTCTGGACGTCTGTCAGCATAAATGCAGTTTACAATCGCTAGCATAGGTGAGTTCATGCCCCGAAAAGGAGTATTTTATAAGAAATAACTTAAGGAAAACAAAACATAACAATGGGAGATTATATGTGAGAGTAATTAAACACATTTAATAGCATTTAAGTTTGAGGGGAAATATGTTATGGGTTGAGAAAACATTTTGCTTTATTAACAGTAAACTATAAATATAGTTAAAGATAGCTTAGCTCCACAATACTTCTGTTATAATAGAATAAAAACTCTTGTGATCCAGAAAAAAAATATAAGACTCCTACTTGTAACATCTAAATGTGGATATTAAGGGACAGTAGGTACTAAGTTATAAAAGTGATTTTTTGAGTGATTTAAATAGTCTACATATCAGCTCTCTCTCTGGGCATTAGCTGGCAAAAGGTTTTCCCGAAGCTGAATGTTGTCTCTTCATTCTCCTGGCCAATTCTTTGGCTTCACAGGTGCTTTTTAATGTGATACAATCCCATTTGTTGAACCTTGCTGCCATCTCTTCTAAGATTTCTGTTTAGAAAATCTTTTCCTACACCTAGGCCTTCGAATGTTTTACTTATTTTATATTCCAGTAGGTTGAATATTTCTCTTTCAGTGTTTAGATCTTTGATTCATTCTGATTTCAATTGAGCGTATGGTGAGAGATAAAAGGTCCAGTCAGAACCTGCTGTAAACCAGTTTTCCGAGTAGCACTCATTGGATAGGCCATCTCTCCTGCACTATATGCTTTTGGCACTTCTGTCAAAGCTCAAGCAGTTGAATATGTCTGGGGAGGCTTTGGCATCCTCAATTCTATTCCATTGACCTATGTATTGTTTGGTTTCAGTACCACATCTTTTTATTTTTTTAATCACTACTGTTTTGTAGTGTAGCATTGCTGTGGCTCCTACTTCACTTTTACTACCTCAAATTGCTTTTTCTATTCTCTTTTGGCTCCATGTAAATTTATAAAAAATATCAAATGCTGGCATGCCTGTGGTGAAAAAAGAATCCCTAAGGGCTGACAGGAATGCAAACTAGTACAGCCCTTCTGGAGTTCAGTCTGGAGACTCCTCAAGGAACTGAAGTGAGAAACTGCATGGAGTCCGGAGACCCCCCTGATAGGTGCCTTCCCCAAAGAGCTTCAAACATCACACCACTGCGGTACACGCCAGCGTGTATGGAAGCCCAGTTCCTAATAGTTAAATCCGGAAAGCAGCTGTACACCCAACAACAGACAATTAGACAAGTACAGTGTGGTATCTTTATATGCACACTAAGTTGAAATCGGAATGAATCAAAGATCGAAAGGATATTGATGATAGAGAAAAGAAAAACAGTAGAGAATGTGAAAAAATAATACAAGTTTCTGACATTTAAGGACGGGCGTTTAATTCACTTATCTGAGGACAATGTCTGCAAACATTTCCTGAGCATATATTATGTGGCTGGAACTGTTATAAGTGTTTTGTATTGTTTTTTGCACTCCATATAAGTCTGTGAGATAAACACAAATAGTATCATTTTTTAAAAATCAGTTGAGGCCCAGAGAAGGTAAGTGGCTTGTCAAAGATCACAGTATGTCCTTAGACACATATGACTAGATCCTTGGCCCTTCGCCATCACACTGTTGTAAAGAAGAGGTATGAGTTGTGATAGAAATATGAGTTGGGTCACTTCTGTTTCGCTCCATGATGGAGCGGCTTATACAATGTAGGAAGTTTCCCACTTGGAAATATCAGCAAATCTATACGAAACACACACATGCGAAAGCATCTTTTTAAAACACTGGAAAGCTTTGGTAGCACTCGGCAGTCATCCTCTTGGGGAGCCCGCTGGCGGGAAGACACGTGTCCTGCACCGCATGGGGGTGGGGTGTGCTGTGTGTTCAGCGGCACCGCATGGGGGTGGGGGGTGCTGTGTGTTCAGCGGTTACCCTTCGGAGACTACGGTGGGCAGAAGTCACGAGTGGCAACAAATATCCTGGGAACAAAAATATTAGAGTGTGTTGAGGGTCTGAGATCCTGAAGAGAAGAACGGAAGAGCTGGGGTGGCATTTTCACTGGGCTTCCCTCTAGCACCTTTCCCTGTTGGCAAACGTTACAGACCAGAAGCTGTGAAGCTAAACAGATCAACGCTGGAGGCTGACGGGAGCTGTTGGCAGCTTTAAATTACAGACGAAACGTACATCGCCCTTGAGACGGACCACACCGCCTCCCACCTGGGGACCATCTCCCCCTTTCAGGACTGAACTGCTAAGTTTTCCCGGCGCCAGAAGTCTTTCCAGTGTAGGCCCCTCAGTCACATGCTACTCTAGGGATTTCCCTGAACCGCAGAGACGTACTTCGCTCCTCCTGCGAAGGCTGCCCATGCCTGATCGGGGTCCACGCGAGGGGAAAACGAACAGCCTCGTCTCGGGGCTCTGCTGGCTCCAGAGCTCCTGATGGGGTCAGCCCTGGCTCTGTCAAAGCACCTCAGTAGAGTTCTCTTATCTTCTCTCTCTTTTTTTTTTCTTACATAGATACCAACCCCAAAGGTACTCAGAGACGCCTCGTCTTGGCGTGTCTCATGGGGAAGCAGGACGAGAGTAGTTGCGATGATGTCGAGCTGGACTCGGAGGCCAGGAGGAGAGAGGGACATGGTCACTGCTCACGCAGCGTCTCAGACCGCCCAAGGTACAGCGGAAGCGCCGACCGGAAGGACGGTAGAATCAGGAGGCTCTTTCTAAGTTCAGATAATGCGATTGTGAAAACTAGTGAAAGCCTAAGGATGGTTAATCACTAACCAGAAATGAAAGTCAGAGGTGCTTCTTCTGTGACTTGTAGAATGAACTAATTATCTAGTCTAGAGAATCTATCAAGATTAAAATTAAATAATATATTTAATAAACTTGCTAGGTACAATGTTCACATAAACACTGTATTTCTATATTTTGGCAAAAAGTAAACACCTAGGAGATGGACTAGCCAGAAAGAAGGCCGCCACCATGTTCTCTGTCTTAGCTACCCATGTCATTACGCCTTCAGAAATCAAGCGTTTTCGCCCTGTTTCTCCTTGAGTCTGGGCTGTTTCCGTGACCTGCTCTCACTGAAGGGATACGGCAGCCATGTCATTTTGTGACTTCTGAGTCTAAGCATTAGACTTCTGAGTCTCAGCAGTGTACACTGCTGTATTCCTGTTTGGAAGGAAGCCACCAAACCTAGGCCCCAGGGCTACTGACAGATCACCTGGAGAGAATGAGGAGCCAATAAAGAGACATCAAGGCACCCAGGAGAACAGCCAGTGTCTCTTCTTTATTGTTATAGTTTTAGATTTTCAAAACAGCATTCCCCAAAATGCCTCTCTCATAGGCAAAGCTTTTAGAAGGTGACTGAGTCACGGGGTCCTGGCAGCTTATTTGCTACCAAGAAGAGGGGCCACCTGGAAGAGGGGAGTTCCTACGGGGGTGTGACAGAGACAGGTGTATGTGTCCTTTCCTGTTCAACTTTTTCTCCCTGCTTCCTGAAAATCACTACATGAACGGTTTTTCCTCCACCCCAGCTCTGTGCTGTGCCATTCTGCTTTGGAGCTGGCCGAGTATAGAATGAGCTAACACAAACCCTTCCTCCATTAAGGTGTGGCTGCTGGCTAAGACATCTAACAAGATTGAGCTGAATCTCAGAAGATTCAAGCAGCTGAAATCTGGGGGGAAATAAGTTTGCTGAGATTTGACCAAATTCTTGTACTCCAGAATCATGGACAATAAAACGGCTGTTTTAGAAGCATGCCAAATTTTGGGGTTTGTTTATAATGTAGACTGCTCTCTCTCTCTTTTCTACTGATCAATCCATTCATCTATCTCTTTATGGAATTGATTATAAAAGAAAGCAAAAGGTAAAAGGCATCAGAAATCCAGCAGTACAGTATTAGAAGACTTTTAGAGCCAGACAATGACTTCCCATTCTGTATATGCTGCTATCTAACTGATAGAGTCTTCTTCGGCCGAGGGTTGGGCCACTTTTCCTTTACAGTTCACTAGCCTGGTTAACACAGTGAGCCAAAGAAACCAGGGGACAAACCTATGGTGTTTTAAAGTACGATCCTCTGGCTATGTAGGCCAGTTATCTGCAGCCAAGTACCTCAGTCTGAAAAAGGGCAATATTGATCCAACAAGAAATAGCATAATTTTGTGATTTACTGAAGAACTTTATTTACTTTGCAGTTCTGAGGATCTTTTGTTCTTCTGAATAACACTGAAAAATGAACCCGACAGTGCAGTCTCAGGTCCTGTCTAACGGGAAATGCTTTGTTCAAACAGAAATTAGGTATCATATTTAAGATTTCACAATGCCAGGTAATATGTATAGAATTTTCAAAATATCCTTTAATGAATCATGAAGCCATTTTAATAGCTAAGATATGAATAAGCCTTCAAACAATTCAAAAGTCGATTTAATAATTTTTTTATATTTTCTGTTCCATAACAAAGAAAGGATTATAGTCAACATTGAAGAGAGAAAGCAGAGCTTTAACAGGACCAAGAAACGTCTATAATTCCCAGAGTTGTAAGCAATGCTTTGCTTTCAAATATTTATGACGGGCATTTCTCAGATTTGGAGGTCACTAGGGGGTCACTGGAATGCAAACAGAGGGGTAGAATTCAAATGTGCCCTCCAGAGCGGGCAGGTGAGGGGGGGGCAGGCTTGGAGCAGGTACACATACGATAAGAAAAGGGAACATGAAGAAAAAGAACTTCCAAAGCAGATACATACACCTCACCCTAGAAAGGACCTTCATCAGCCGTCTTGCGGTTCTGCTTTTCAAAAGACTTGAGTTAGACACATGTGGGAAACGGGTCTGAAAGTCCTCAGGAAGCTTATTGAATCGTTGATTCTAGAGCAGCAGGAAATCAGTTTTCTTATGTGAAGTTGGGTCAGAATAACACTGAGGATTTACCATTGACCCATTTAGCAGGGAACTGGTTAAGACCGATTACAAGGAAGGTCTACTCATGCAGGCTCAAGGGATTTAATAAGCACATTTTGACTTCTGCCTCTAACATTTTAGAAACAATAATTAATCAAGTAGAAAGTGGAGAACTTATACATTGGATGGAAAATGTGACTTTGATTTGAAGTTTTACTTATCTGCAGGGAAGAAATCAATGGCAACACAATTGTTCATTTTATCAAAAACTCCTCAGTGTACCGCCACTGTATCATGCAGGGGCATTGAAAGAGTTCTTAACAATGGAGCCCACCATGTGGTATGTTTAGCCTGTGAAAAGTTACAATGATATTTTCCCCCAAATGCCATACTTTAAAATTCACAGGTAAATTCCTGAAAAAAAATCCCTTCTTGATTTTCACTCTTTTATCCTAGGCAGAGAACAATATGCTATTTTAATTGTAGCAGCAGAACCACAATTTCATGGATGCTCTTTCTATAAGATCACCAAAATGATCTATTCTAGAAAATTCTAGTACCAAAAAAGATGGACATTATGCGGGCAACTTTTGACATCCAAAGCAATCAAAGTTGGCAGTTTTATCATTTTTTTCTAGCAAGCAAAACAAAAAAAAAACAATAGCACTTCACTTTCCTTCCCAACATCATCAACTAAGCTGAGAAAAAATCATTAGAATTACTTATCTGGACAAAAACACTACAAAATATGAAAGTTCCAGAATATTGCTTTATGGGGAAGAGTTTGATATTTTGGGTTCAGCACACACTCAAACTTTGTTCTCCAGAACAATGACATTGGATAATACAGGTCTTGATCTAAAAAGGTACTCAATTTAAAACTAGAATGAAAAAATTCAAATTAAAAAATAAAAACTTAAATTCAATTTTTTTTGTGACAGGTTCTTGCTTTGTAGTTCAGGCTGGCCCTAAGCTCACTATGTAGCCCGGGCAAGCCTCGAACTCAGCAGTCCTCCTGCCACATACTGCTTAGATCTGTTAGCTTCTTCACTAATGGAATAAAAGCAAATCTTAACCTCTGAGATGCCTCTTTTCAAAGCATTTTCTCTAAAACTCACATAATTATCAACATCTTATTTTGTTGCTCAGCTGACTTTGATTTTTGTAACATTCATTGTTGATATCAAAAGTCAGATTATATGTTCTCATCAAACAGTTCTGATTTAAACTGGCCTCTTTTCTCATTAGACTCTGATAATGTTTCCTCTTAGAAAACATTAATTGTCTTAGAATAATTAGAATGTTAAAAAACATATTTAAAGAGCATGTATATAAGGGGTGGGGGTTATGGGTGGGTAGGGATGTGGGAATAAAGGAGAATTAACTTCTGTCATATACTGGTATAAATTCCCCAACGTTGAGTGTGATTGTGAGTTGTATGTAAAATGTACCAATAAATAATTCAATAAAAACATATTTAAAGTTATTTAGTTTAAGTTATAGGCTAAATTTTTAATTAGGTCCTTTAATCTATCTTCTAGAGCTTGACAACTTTCAGATACTGCTATTTATTAGTTTTCATTAGCAGATTTTAAGGGCTAAAACTTTGTTTCATTACATTTCATCGT
Organism: Thryonomys swinderianus; assembly: GCA_004025085.1. Lineage (NCBI taxonomy): Eukaryota > Metazoa > Chordata > Mammalia > Rodentia > Thryonomyidae > Thryonomys > Thryonomys swinderianus. Next base: position 16,524 of record PVIC010027273.1, read on the forward strand.
ATTTGGTTGATGCACATAATACCTTTAGTAAACTTGCAAGTATCTTTTACAGCAAGCATATGCAAGTAGAAAACACACAGAGCACGCTTGTCTCTACTGGGGGTAAAAATGGCTGTAATTATATAACTGAATGTTGACACCTATGTTGACTTTGAACATTGTGACAGTTAGGGCGGAGTGTCAACGGAACCGGCCTTGGGAGCCACCCACAGGATTGGGGGAGCACGCTCCTGGGGAGACAGTGTGCCGTGGAAACCTAGCCTTGGGGTCCATGCTCACCCCTTCACCCTCCCCTCTGCCATCTCCCTGAACTGCTTCTGGCCTGCTGTGAGCCAAGTGTCTTTGTTCTGCAGGCCCATCTGCCAGGGCATTTCTGCCTCGGAGGTGCTCGACTGTGGACTGGACCCCCCAGATCATGAGCTGCACTGAACCTCTCTAGTTTGTGGTGCTAAGTGACGTGTCAAGGAATGAGGAAAATAACTAATATAAATACTTATAATATATTGGCTTTGGAGCCCATCATTAGCAATTTGGGGGCAGCTACCCCCAAGAAAATTATTTTTCTTTGCATGTCCCTTACACAAATTATAAATTTTCATACACAATTCACATTTAATCCTTTCTTAAAATTCTGAGTCCACAACAATAAAGGGCTAATATCCCAGGAAAGATGGGCTAGCAGCGGGGAGCGGGCAACATTAAGAGTGCTCTTTCTCTCTGGGGTGGCGCTGCTCTCACCAACTGCTCTCTCTCTCTCTCTCTCTCTCTCTCTCTCTCTCTCTCTCTCTCTCTCTCTTTTTGAGACAGGGTCTCGCTTTGTAGTTCAGCCTGGCCCTGAGCTCACTAGGTAGCCCAGGCAAGCCTCGAACTCAGCAATCCTCCTGCCTCTGCCTCCCGAGTGCTGGGATGACAGGCGTGAGCCACCACGCCCGGCTTCAAATTTGATCTTTATGTGGAATTTGTAGAAGAATTCATTTGATTCTTTTAATAACATGCAAATATTTTTATAAACTTTCTACTGCAACATTAATTATGAGGTCTTAAAAGAAGAAGGCATATGCCTACAGTGTTGCTGGGTTTGAAGACTTAAAAAGTCCTATGTGAAGGAAAAAGAAGTCGGACTGCTTGATGAAGATTGAAATATTTAGCAGAGTCATTAATTTTACACAGCCACGCATGCATACATTTCTCAGCGCAGCAGATCTGTGCAGCAGAATTTTCCACACCAGTTCCCGTGGATGTGGAGCTCAGGAATCTGGGTCTAGATGCCTGTACACCAAACAGAGGCACACAGGCGGGAAACATCTGCGTGGCCTGAATCAGGTCAATAATACAGGAAAATAATGGCAGAAAAGCTGTTTGAGTTTCTTCCTTTTCATTTTCTCCTCTGCTGCGTGCGCCGTGTATAGTATGAAACAGACACTTTCCTTTTGTTAGGAAATATTGTCTCACATGGCTTTAACGAATGTAATCAGCTCCGATGTATTTACACAGTCTAAGCAGGGGTGATGCTCTGGGCTCACGCTGGCTTTCCTCGGGGGAAGTTTGAAAGGACAACATTGAAAGCAGAAGTCAGACTTGGAATATCAGACAGCGAATTCTTTCCAGGGCAGAGTTTGTCACATAACCAAAGACTGCTCTCGGACATCCGAGTTTTTTTTTTTTTTCCTCAACTCTTCTTTGATATCTTTCCTAGACATATGCTTACTTGTTTTACTGAAGTCTTTAAAATAACTAGCTGAAGAAAATCTATAATTTTTGATGGTAGTGCCCTTTGAAATAATTGATCAGATAGTTGTAATAATCATGTCTTTAGGGAATATGGAGGTGTGTTAGGTTTCTTTCTCTCATATTGAAGAGAAAGAGACTTTGGGGATTTTTTTAAATGGCTATATTTCAAACTCTCCTACCTTCATTCTTTATGATTCAGCAGGGTTTTCTGTTTCAATAGTTGGTCAAGCATAGCACTTCTAAGATTCCACTGAGCTTCTTATAGAAGTGAAATGTGCACTGTTTTTTTGGTGTTTTTTTTTTTTTTTTTTTTTGAGACAGGGTCTCGCTTTGTAGTTCAGTCTGGCTCTGAGCTCACTATGTAGCCCAGGCAAGCCTCGAACTCAGCAATCCTCCTGTCTCTGCCTCCCGAGTGCTGGGATGACAGGTGTGAGCCACCACGCCCGGCACTGTTGTGCTAAGTTTTGAACTGCATTTTTCACTAAGAAGTACTGGTCCATCCACTGTGACCTGTGACCTGTGACCTGTGACCTGTGACGATACTCTAGAGTGACAGAACCCCAGACTCAGACCTGCTGCTGTCAGGGCCAACCTCAACTCTGGCCATGAGGGTGTCTGCAAAACTGGCAAAGGTCCCCCTTGAACAGAACTCAGGTACATAGTAACAGGTTCCATTTCAAGTATTGCTTCCTCTCTTTAATGTAATGTTTGTGTCCTAATAGGATCATAACAGTGTACTGCGAAAGGCAACTTTAATAGACAGTTTGCTGTCCGACAGCTCTGGATGCTAGAGCCTAAAATCAGTCTTCAGAAGTGATGATGACAAGGTCTATTCTAAGTCTTTGTGTCTGGCTTACTGATGACTGTCTTTCTATTCACATGGTATTTGCCTTATATGCATTTCTTTATGTCCAAAATTCCTTTTAAGGCCATCAGTTATGTTGTATGAAAAGTCATCCTGGTCATTTTTATTTAATTTTTAAAGATATTACTTCCAAGTCAGGGTCACAATCTGAAGTGCTAAGAATTAGAATTTCAACACATAAATTGAAAAAAACTGCAACTCAACCTATAGCCAGAGCCACCGTAAGCAAAATCATTTTTTAAAAAAGGGACGACAGTTGGTTAAGTTATAAGCAAGGAATACTACACTCTAATGAACGGACTGACTTCCAAAGCAGACATAATATCCAGAAGAGAATGAAGAATAAGCCTTATTTAGTTTCACTCACTAAAAATGTATCTGTTTATAGGGCGAGACAACTGATAAGGCTGAACGAGAGGATACCCTCTTTAATATTTCTTTCACGAACAGCCAGAACACATTCAACAAGCCCAGAAATAATATGTGAGCAAACATCACAGGAGACTGTTTAGTTATTTTTTTGAAACCCTCTCACTAAGAGATGGAGTCCATTAAAAGCAAAAAAAAAGCTAAGTGCCTCTCTGAGGCTGTAGTCTGGGGATGGAGGGGATCAAATTTGCACAGGGTTACCTTGGCAAACATCTGAGAGACTTACTTCTACGACTCAGGAAGAGACGCATGAGTGGTAATCACAGAATTTCTACTTTGTATAATTTCATTTTATTATCCCAACAATTCTAGAAAGTTGGTACAAGCAGTATTCCACTTTATAGGAGAGAAAACCAAGTCTCAAGCTGTTTATTTTTTCAGTCACATAGGTAATAAGTTCATAAATATTCAAACCCAGGCACCAGAACCTAGCCTGGGATGACCATGTTTAAAACACACTAAAATCATTTCCATTCTGTTCTTCTAGTCTCCTATCTCCAACTTCTCCTTTGTAAAGAATATCACATCATGAGCTCACTTCAGTTTTATTGACTTCTTCACCACAGTGAAGTTCAATGAAAATTGTAGGATATAAAATCACCACAGTGACCCCATGGGAAGCAGAAGTAACATTATAATTGTTCAAGTTCATATCATGTCACCCACTTCAGCTCAACTCACAAATGTATCACTTGGAACCTTTATCAAATTTGTGTGCCCACATATTTTATTCTATTTCCTTTTGGTTTAATTACTCGTTTTGCTGTATTTTACTTTTGTTTGTATAACTCAGGATTATTTACCCCTAATAAGTTACTGGACAAGAAAATGGGAAGGTAGAAAAGGGGAAATGAGTAGGTGATAGAAAAAGCCAGTGTCTTGGGGTTCAAGGAGCGTTTTCGTGAGACGCCCAAGAAAACAAGGCCAGTATTTTATACTCATTTCTTCTGTAATGAATGTGGTCTATACTCATAATTTAAAAAATCAATATGGCAAATTTAGATGTATTTTAAAAAGTCATCAAATAATCCTGGATCCAGTAACATCTATTTTAATGGAAAATTCTTCTGTAACACAGTAAAATTCCAAAAATCTCAGGAAATTATTATTATTATTATTATTATTTTACCCATTCATGATCAATTAGGTCAGCATAGACCAAACACTTCAGCATAGACCAAACACTTCTCAGGCAAAGTTTTTCTTAAAGTTTTTCTTCATGCATGAAGTAGAGATGAACAGACCTCAGAGCTGGGTTTTAATTATAATAACATGATAGGTCAAATTAAAATAATTCCTAATTAAATTAAGCACATTGGTTTGGATGAGGTGGACTTTGTCCAGGGCATGTGTTAGAATGTTCTGAAGACCGGCGCCTGGAGAAGGGAAGCGGGGCGTCTCACGGGGAGACAGCGGCCACCCTGAGGTGCAGGCCTGTCCTCCGGCCTCCTCCAGGGAGCCGCGCGGCTCAGCTATCCTGTCAGACTTGGGTGTTGGCCCAAGCACTGGCCTCCCCCTCCCCCTCACGCAGTCAGTGCATGTGGCTGTCCCTGCTTTGGGACGGGCAGACCTTTACTTAGGTGGCTCTCTATAGACAAAGGGTACCCACCATAGGGCTGTCAGCTGATGGCGGCCTATGGACAGGCATGCGTGTGTCTGAGGAGGAGTCAACCCTTGAAGTGCTATGTGTCAAGTACGGCTGCGCCATGACTTCCGCTTGTATGAGCGGGAGGTGTGGGAGACTGTGAGGGAACCACACATTCCTGAGGGGCATTAAGCTTCAGCTATAAGGGCAAGAAGAAGGCAGCAGAAAAGCTAGAATAGATCTTCAGGGAAAACACAAGCTATTAGACATTCTCTGAAGAAAAAAGAACACTCTAAAATGGGGAGAAGTTTGGGTACAGCCAGAGCCTGGCGTGTAAGGCCTCAGAGGAGGGGAGGCGAGAGGCCAGGCCAGGCAGTGAGGGGTCCTTCCCTGCTGCTCGCGATGATGCTCTTGTTTGTAGACTAACGGAGGTGCTTTTTCCTGGTGAAATATTTAAAAGACTATGATTATAACATTTTATAATAAAACCTGAATCTTTGTGGCCTCCTTGAAACAATTTAGAACTTGAAAAAATTAATCCTACATTTCCTAAATGGAAGAATGTGGCACAAAATTCCCATTTGAATATCTGCATTTAAAAAGAGAGAGAAACTATTGACTATTTCACAAGATCATTCATATTCAAAGGGTAACAGGGTGTAGGAGTAAATAATGAAAAGAAAAAATTGATGGTTAAAAAAAGGAAACAATGCTTGTGTGGGTGGGAGAGGTAGGGTGGGTAGGGGAGGGGGAAAATGAGAATTAAGTTATGTCATATACTGGTACAAATTCTCAATGTGGAGTGTAATTGTGATGTGTGTATGTGTATATATACATTGTTATATAATATATAAAATATTATATATATATATATATATATATATATATATATATATATATATATATATATGCACACACAATGTACTGACGGGCACACACATTATACGTCATCATTCCGCTGCCATGTAAAGCATTATCGCGACATGACGCCGTCGCTTGTGCTGGAAACCATCCCAGGCCTACATGCTGCGTCCACCATGCCAGAGCACTTTACTGTCCTCGGGATGTTCCCTAGCACTTACCTCCCCAAAGCAGTGAGACATATTTCAAAATGTATTTCGCTGGGAATGTGCTCACTGTCAGGGCTGGAACGCAGGGAGTTGGGATTCTGTCCAGCTATGTGAGTCCCCTACATCCTTTATACCCTGAGTTCATTTCGCCTCAGCTCATTAGGAGACAGATATCCTTTAGGGAGGGCTAACTTTTCATTGTAATGTTCCACTACTACCGATGTCTGCATTTCTGAGATATTCCATTTTGCACCTGAAATTAGTTTCTGTGCCACAGCTCTGCACGTATGATAAGAAAACAGATACAGTAATTTAGATAAACTTCACCAAATAGCCTGACTGAAATAAAGCACAAATGAAGGTATAAATGGCTAAAGTGATTAAGACTGTCATGTTCTCTGGGGTGCTGTTACAGAATAAAATAGCTGACGGATTATTATTTATCCATGAATACAAGTTTAGGAGATTTAATTAAAGATGTTCTATTATCCTCTTCAAAGCCTATTTGAAGCTATAAATCAAAGGTGCAAAAATAGAAAATCCTGCCATGGACCAAAGAAATCACAATTCTAACCATACTGGCAATGCTTTGGGGGGAAGCTTTTAGTGTTTCTCTGCAGTATTTGGTTCTGTATATAAATGTAAAGAAATAAAAGGAATATTGTGTTATAATTATCTCATGGAAGATTAAGTCACTGGCTTGTATTTATGTTTTATAACCATTTATATATCTATAAGATGTGGGTATGTTTATATGTACAGTCATGTACATGCTTGTGCATATGTGTGCACATATACAGATGTATATTTGTTCTGTTAGTAACTGTAGATTTCTAAAGGGGCTTTACACCCCCAAATGGGCCATAAGTAAAAATATGGTACAAAATGTATATCATAGGAGAAAACTGATGTAAATGGATCTTCACAACAGAACCCTTTTATATACTTTAATTCAACGGTTTAAGACAACTTGGAATGTTACTGAAATATGGTGAATGTGTGACCCGGATGAACGATACCTTGTCTAACCACGAGGCACAGATGCATAAATCACAAGCATGGACTAGCTCTACAGGCTCAGTGACTTTTCCTTTCCTCCACTTAGGGCTCCTACACATATACTGCTACTACATCATTTAAGAGACTAAAACATAGTTGACTATCTTGCAATTAGTCATGGCCACAGATATCTGTATTTTTTTGTGGTGCATTTTTCTTCACCTTGAATCCAGGCTGAACTGCAATATCTTTTTTTTGTTTGTTTGTTTTGTTTTTTTTGTTTTGCTTTTGAGACAGGGTCTCGCTTTGTAGTTCAGGCTGGCCCTGAGCTCACTATGGTGCCCAGGCAAACCGCCGCGAACTCAGCAATCCTGTCTCTGCCTCCCGAGTGCTGGGATGACAGGTGTGAGCCACCACGCCTGGCATTGTGGTATGCGGTGTTGATTGTTGGTGGGCCTGTCTCCACGCCCAGCATTGTATGTGGTTACCGGAGATCGAACTCAGGACCTTGCGCTTGCGAGGCAGGCGCTGGAACTACTGAGCTAACCCTCTGGCCCTGAATCACAATATCTTTTTTTTAATTGAATTCTTTATTGGTACAATTTATATACATCTCAAAATCACATATAACATTGGGAAATTTGTACCAGTACATGCCACAAGTTAATTCTCATTTTTACCCATATCCCTACCCACTCCCCCCTCCTCCCCCCTTTATACATGCTCTTTTATTTTCTTTCTGTATCATATTTATTCCTTCCCCTCATCA
>PVIC010027274.1:0-23971 GCA_004025085.1 Thryonomys swinderianus
CACTCCACAAAGAATGGCTGCGATCACAAAGTCAACCAACGATAAATGCTGGCGTGGCTGTGGGGAGAAAGGAACCCTTCTCCACTGTTGGTGGGATTGCAGACTTGTGCAACCATTGTGGAGATCCGTGTGGAGATTTCTCAGAAAACTAGGACTATGGGTCCCATTTGACCCTGCTATACCCCTGCTAGGAATATACTGACACATTTCTTGCAGCTGTGATTGTGAAGCCAGGAGGGCCAAGCTCCCCACGTGGAGATTCAGACCCCTAACCATGGCACTGGCTCCCAGTCAACAGGGTTCACTGTCCTTGACTCCTTTCTTACATGAGAAGAAACCCTTAGTGGCAGAGTCAACAATCTATGGAAGTAATCAAGATGCAGAACAACTAAAGAGAATTTTAAAACCCACAAAAAATTACTGACTTTAAAGCTTCCTGCTCGCTCCACCCCACCCCCCACCACCTCCTTGAGGTACAGAATAGAAAGATGGAAGGTTTTGCTCAGAAGTGAGAAACCAACCTTTGAGAGATCTGATGCTTTGTGCAAGCGGGAAATTGATCATAGGAGGAAAGGGAAGGCGAAAACTGTGCAAGCGAACTCAAGCAATGAAAAGTAAAATTCAAGGAGACACGCTCGCCCACAGCAGCCAATATGAACTGAGCGTGCCATAGATTTGGGGTGCGTTTGTTTGTTTCAAAATACATACTTTGAATTACAACATACTGATTGCTGCTAATGTCCCACAACTTCAGGAAGGCCCTTTGTTGGCTATTAATATTTTATTGTGCTTATAGTAAACACTGTAGGTAGAGAGTCTGTGGAACAAAATTGTACCAGCAAGTTGTTAGTTCTGCGTCCAAGTGGCAGCTTCCAAGCTCTGGTTTGAATGATTCTATTTCAAGCTAGATATATATTTATGTCTGAGATGCTTTCTTCCTCACAAATATTCTCTGGTTTTCCTATGTTCTTCCCAACCACTTAGGGATCTGGTAACCCCACAATCAAACACCACTGAGTGAGCCGTGGAAATATTTCCCAAACAATATCAGAACGATAGGAAACACATCAAACGTGCAACTCTTATCACCATATTAGCAGGTTTTCTGGGAAAGAACTTTCCTTTCCTTTCATCTGTTGAGATTATCAGAAAAATAAAGGCTACATTTAGGAAAAAAAAAAAAAAAAGGAATAGCCCTTCCTATAGCATACACCATGTGAAAAATTCTATGACTCAAACAAATAATGATGATAATAAAAAACAATGATTAAAATAATTGGAGCCAACATTTATGAAGCACACAAGCCAGGCCTTATGCTGAGTGGTCTGTATGATTTATCTCAATCCTTACAACCACCGTATGGGGCTAAATGTTATTATCCCCACTTTGCAGATGAAGTAACTGACACTTGGAAAACACTGCCAAGTTCATAAGCTATTAAGTGGAGACAGGCCTCTGATTTAGGTTTATCTGATTCTACAACTTGTGTTTTTAATTACAATGCTGCCTACCAAAATGAAAGTTTTCACATGCCCAAGGAAAACGCTACCGATTCTCTCCCAGCAGATTCTTATTCTGTTAAAACAAAACAAACAAAAAAAAACACCTCATTTGGTTGCAGTAAAAAATCTGTAATTTTCACTGTCCCATGGCTGTTACAAGTCTTCTTGTTCTTGCTAAACTAGGTAAGCAAAGTGTAGGTGATATTCAAGCTTTTAAAAAAGAAGCCAAGAAACATAAACAGGTAAATACAGTAATTCTGAAGGCAAACAATAAAAATGGAGCCCCTGGATGTATTGGAAGGGAAATATGAGTGCCCTACAGTCAAGACATAATTGCTAGAATGAAAGAAGTGAAAGGAGGGAGGAAAAAATAGGGAAAGTTAAAACACCAATTCAAAGCACAAGATAAAGGCAGAGCAAAGTAAATTCTTCTCTTGGATAATTAAAACTGTGGCCTCACAAGATATGAAGTTGGTGAATTATATATTTCTAATCCTTATACCAGAGCGCCATAGGCTAGAGACAGCCTTCCAGGTATTAATGAAAAGGCCACAGCATGGTGCCCTAAATTCTCTGCAGTGTGCCAGAGCTAACAAAATAAGCTCAGAAAACCTGGGAAAATGGCAAAGCCAATTCCTTTGATCAGTTGATTTCTTCTTAATGGCATCTGTTTTCAACCGATACTCCTCCCCCACACTACCAGTGCATCTCTCACACACACACACACACACACACACACACACATGCACACACACACAGAAACATAATTCTCAGAACGTTTTCTTGATCAGTTGCTTTGTCTTTGAGAGATAGTTCATTATTCTCTGGGGCAATTTGCAACAGTAGCATCTGCCTCCTGATGAACTAAGATCTAGACATGCCACAGGTAGCTGGATGAGAAGAATCCCGGTGCTGAGATCAAAATGGGTTTGCAGCCAGAGACAATAGAATTCACTTCCATTTTTGCTTATTTTGCTTCTTCTAGGTGGGTAAAGAGCAGGGACATTAAAGGCCAGGACTATTTAACTTCCTGCTTCCTGGTACCACCTCCTTCTCCTGGCAACATCTTCCAGTCTCCACACGTGCCTTTTCCAAACCTTCTCACAAGTGTCTCAGGCTCTGCTGGTAGGGTATAAATTAGTACCATTTCTGTAGATGGCAATTTGGCAAGGTCTATCAAAAATATCAGTAATACTCTTTTCTAAGAACCAAACAAAAAATGAAATAGGCACAAAAGATTTATGCACAAAGATGTTAATTACAGAATCATTTAAAACTGAAAGGAAAATACAGCGGCCAATTATGAGAGAATGTTTGGGTAAATAATAATCCACCCATTCATATAAGGATATTTTTGCCATTAAAAATGATTATGATATGTTAAGACTAAAAAATATCCCTGAACTCATTTGCAGTATGAAAATACTACCGTAGAAAATGCCACCCACAGAATGAGGAAGAATGCTGAATGGAGTTATTCTGGGAGGCAGAATGATGTTTAAATGCAAAATAATATCTTTCCTCTTAACAGTGCTTTTTTTACTGCCCGAATTTTTGATCACTGTCTTAAAAGTAGCTAAGAGGAGTGGTTAAAAGTAGTCTCAAATCAGAAGATCCAAACTCTCCCTCCAGATACCACAATTCACTTAAGAGCTACATGACCGTGGGCAGGTACCTAACAACCCTAAACGGAAGTTCCTGAATACATAAAATGAAGATAATTTTATTGAGATGTAAATGAATGAATATATGTAAGATTTTAAATTTTGGCACAGAGTAAATACTCAGTAAGTAGTACTTTCATATTTATCAACATTATTGGAGTGTCTATTTTGTGCAAATATTAGTTAAGAACTGTGGGTATTGGCAATGGTTTCTTGTTCCAAAGGAGAGGAAATGGACATGTAAATAAATACTCACAATTCCATAGAATAAATTCTACAGGAAGCCAGGTTATAAGATACTATGGGGAAATACAGAAGAGTCCCTGCCATACCAAGAAAAAGAATAATGATTATCACTTGAATTAGAATCCATTAGATAGTTTTGGGTCTGAATATCATGTAGCACATTTTGTAATTAGCAGACTGCTCTCATCTGGACCACACAATTTATTCTCATGGAGCACTTATGAAGCAAGTGATTTGTCATGAAAGTCTAGAGAGGTAAAGTTGACGGAGGTTACTCGCTAGTAAGGAACAAAGGTGAGACACAAACTCCCTGGGAAAGAATTTGGTATTGTGCCAGAGACACTACAGAACGGACTTCTTGAAAGGAAGCTATTCATGTGCTATTATTTGGATCTTAAATGTCTCTTAAAGGCTCTTGTGTTAAAGGGTTGGTCACCAGCCTATAGCAGTATCGGGAATAGAACTTTTAGGAAGTGGGGCCTGGTCGGAGCAGGTTAGGAAGTGAGGGCATGCACGTGAAGGGGATTTTGGGAACCCAACCCATTCTGTTCTCTTTCTTTGCTTCCTGGTGCTATGAGCTGAGGATATTCCTCTTCCATGGGCTCCCACCATGATGTGTTGCCTTATCATAGACCCAAAGGCCATAGGGCCAAGCCATATGGACTGAAGCTATAAAACTGTAAGCCAAAATTAAACTTTCCTCACTGGAAGTTATTAGCTCAGTATTTTGTCACAGTGATGACTGAAAGATGTTTTCACTCATTCTATGATCTCTACTATTACAGGTAGTAGACAAGTAAATATTCTGAGCAATGCAGTGTTAAGTAATTTCACCGTGATGGAAACATGGAGGGTACTTACACAAACTAAGATGGCTGTCGTGTTAGTAGGCAATGTAATCTTAAGAACCACCATTGTATATATAGTCCACTGTTGACCAATATGCCTTATGCAGCACATCAATACACATGAAAAATAAGGTCATAGGAGGCAGAAGAAGGAGAAACTAAATAAGATCCAAAAGGAGACATTCAGCCATCCAAATTTATGTACAAAGTTAGGATCTGACATATAAGCCCTGTGATTAATAAATGAGTCTTTTACACCATAATGAGGGAAAAGAATTTGGTATATCAGGATGAAATGGTGGACAACTAGCAAAGGCCAAATATAAATCCCCAGAAAGAAACAGGCTGAATAAGCTACCTCCTAGAGGTTACTCTATTTACAGAAATTCTAGAATGAGATACAGACTTCTTGTTGATCCAAAGATCATTGCCCCTGTACTTCTCCATCTGCTCATGGTCTTTGAGTCTATCATCCCTAAGAGTTTCTTATGCACACTCAATTACTGAGAAATAGCAGTGTAGCCAAAAGAAAACACAGTGAACTTTGAGACTAGTGATCCTACATCAAATTTAGATCAGCTCTTCATTAGTTATATGATTTAAGTGACTTTAGCCTCTCTCAGCTTCTTCCCTTATACTACTGAAATACTAACATCTATTTCTTTAGGTTGTTAGGAAATTAAATGAAAACACTGTGTATTTTGAAACGTTCCACAAAATGGTTTGACTCATAAATATTACAAAGTCTCCTGAATAAAACAGTGGATTCTTGGCAATATCAACCACATCACCAGTGTCACAGATTACTGTGTATCAAGAGCTGTCCCCCAATGCTGAGCAACCATGTCAGTAAGTTGGACCACTGGAATTGGGACTACCATAAAAGGAAGGTATTCAATTCCCATGGCCTTCACCCAACTGGATATATTAATCCAGTATTTTGAACAACTAAGCCAATAATCTTCATCTTTGTCAGAAAATGAAGAGCTCCTGTAGAATAAAAATAAATCTCTGCCAGGACCTACATTTCTGTATGGAGTCTGTGATGTTATAAATCACTCTTGATCAAAACATCCTTCCATTGCCAAAGCAGGCTTTCTCCATACAATAATATCCAAGCAGACACTTAGTGATTTTACTAACCATAACTTGATGTGGTGATTGTCACAAGTGATGAAGTATGATTAGCAAATTATAGCTGTGGTGTTTTATTTTTGAGGGGAACATAAAGAAAATGAATGCACTAGGCTATTTTGTGTTTTTCAGAAGAATCATTTAAAAAGAGTGGGTAATGGAAAAGGCAAGACTGATGGCAAAAAGAAAAAGCACAAATAATGTTGCCACTTCATAGCCTATCAACATAATTCATCTTTGCCTGGCATCCCGAACTGTTTTGCAGTATGACTGTCTGTGGTTAAACAACTATTATTTACTTCTATATAGGATAAATTGACTCTGAATTTTAAAAGTTATTTCAAATATAAATATAAAAATGATGAGAGTCTCATAATAAAGTTTCAGACTATATTTTATGAATTAAGTCATTTGTAACAGTATTTCTGGAATTTGAGTAATGGACTAAACTCTTATAGGCATGAGAGGTTTCCTGTCTTACATCACATCTATTTTACGATGAACTACATTGTGTAAAGTTTTAATGTTCTTAGAGATCCTGTTAGAAATAAAGGTGCCTTGCTACTTATACTGATAACAGTATTGCTTTGGCATTACTAACTTTTTTCTGTCTTCAAATTCCCGGCTTATAATTCTTACATATCTCCCACAGAGTTGGCAGTAAAGCAAAATTCCATACAACCTCTTTTATTTTCCCAAAGATACCACTGTAAAATTAGAGCCACATTCCTATGGAAATAAATTTGGCCCAGATATGTGATTCTAAATCACACTTCAGGATGCAGCACATGTTTTAAGCACATATTTCAAAATGTAAAGATGTTGTTTGATAAATAATAAAATTCAAAGTAGCTATACAAGAAAGGAGAATGTATAGACAGGTTTGAATTCAAACTGTAGCATAAAACAGGAGTGAAATTTTGGCTAAGTCGTTTACTCTGGCAGAGATAAAATTTTTTTAAAAGACTGGATTAAGAAGGCTTACTGTAGTAAAGAGGGCATGGAAGCAAATATTTATAATCTCAGCACCATGGGAGCCTGAAGCAGGAGGATCACAAGTTTGAGACTAACCTACGCAACCTAGCAATACCGTTTTGAAATTTAAAAAGGGGGGGGGAGTGGTTAAGGGGTTGTAGTTCAGTACAAAGGCCCTGAGTTCAATCTCCAGTACTCCAAAAAGGGCAGAATCATATAATATCTGATTTATGGTACAGGTTTAATAAGTATTTCTCAAATTTAATGAAGGGCTATAAGTGAGCTACAAAAATGAAGTGCTATAATTATCATCAATTAGCTGTTTACTGTGTGAGCAGGTAGCATTAATAAAAAACAAAATAATTTTTAGTTGCTGAATATTTTTAAACCCAAGTCTCACATGGCCCATACTTTTGAAATCTTTATTGACTTTTTTCAAATTATAAGACTGTACAAAATCAAACATTTAAGAATTATATAAATCATTAAAATTAGTCATAATTATCAACATCTATAATTTTCTGGATTCAAACCCAAGTCCAGTTGGGTGACTATCCATCTTCCTTTGCTTAAAGTTGTCCTGGGATATTTATTAATAACACCCTTTTATTTTCAAACTGCCCTTGTCTAGATGATAAACATGAACCCCCTTATTCCACAATCCTCCTCGAAAGAGAATCCACCATAAGTCATTTTCTGTAATAGTTATCATTTGAAAATATTATTTGCTAATTTTTCACAACTTATTTTAAGGTTTCCTCTTATTTTACCGTTCAAATTTTTGTAGAACCTAACTGCCATATGTGTTAAATTTCCTACTGGAAATTAGACTGCATAATTTTGTTTAAAATGCAGTTTGTATTTCCAAAAATGTATACTGGTAAGTAACAACAAAATATAAATTAATAGTTAATGCTAACTTTTTTAAAGGTCCATGAAAAACATAATTTTATTTGCATCCTACTCTGTAAATCTCATCCAAGTGAGCATATACGCAAAAGTAAATATTAGTCAATCACATGGAAAGCAGTATAACTGCACTCATTTAGAACAACATTTTGGAATTCAAGATCAATTCTATAGGGTCCACACTGAAGTTTATCCTTGTTTAAAAAGTCATTTCTTCATGACAATGAAAATATTTTAAATAGGCTTTTAGAGCCAAATGTTTAAGAGATCAAACTAAATGCTATAAGAGAGCTAAAAAAGAAAAATAAACTACATAACCCAATATAGCTCATAGCATCAGCTTGAAAGTTGGTTGGTTATCACACAATTCTGTGATTCAGGTCGCTCCTTGAACTGCAAGGTCGATGGAAATATATCCAGCTTCCTTCTCTCTCGCAACCCAAATATATTCCCAGCCTACTTAGAAACCAGTGTGACCACGTCTAGGCCCAGTTCCCTGAGATAGAAAGGGCCAGAGCAGTGGGTCTTTTAAGATGATCCACTTTTATAATATGGAAAAGTACTCAGCTGGTGCTGGCTGCCTGCACATTTGGAGCTGTAGTACCATACTAGAAACACGAGGGACCAGCCAAGGCACTGCAGACCCTCCGCTACCCGTAACAGCAGCTAAACCAATACTGGCAGCTGCCTCGGTGCAGACTTCTCACTACAGGAGAAAATAAACCCTTGTTTGTTTAAGCTACCATGAGCTGGATTTTCTGTTACTTGAGGCCAAAGGCATTACAGATGAACACAAGGGCTTAGCCGGGCCAGGCTTCTCCACGATGTCAGCACCCACACAGGAAAAGCTCAAGCAAAACCACGTCTGGACAGAAGGCACCAAGTATGTTCAAACTGTCAAGTACATAGGGGGAAGTAAGGACGCACACTGCGAAGCAGACTGCAGAAGGTAGACACACAGTGCAGAGTACACAGCACACTAGCTAAGATCAAGAAATCTTGCAAAACTCAGCCTACTTCATTTTAATCTGATGCTTTGCAATGTTCTAACAAGTGAGAAGCAAGAAAACAGTAATAGTTCCACTTAAGTCAGCCTTTCAAAAATTTCATTTCAACTTGGGCTCCACTATTTTGTTTTGAGGCAAATATTCAGAGAACAACAAGCAAAGCTATATTCAAATATGAATATCAAACCCATTCCAGGTGTAATTTCTAAATTACTAATTGCTATTTCATAGAGTCATGTTCACATGGGAATGCCTCGTTCCCACTTGTAGCTTACCAACCACTTACCAACCTGGGGTTGAACTTCCATACCTTGTTTTTATCATCTGGAAAATAGGGAGAAACTGCTCCATAATAAAGTAGTTGTAATGAATAAGTGAGATGTACAGAGTTTAAACATGAAATAGTAACTACTCAATAAATATTAGGCATTATGGCTAATTAAAAGTTAGTTCTACATTTTATATTCATATAGGTACATGTATGTAGGAAAATGTAGGTGGGTATGACCATTTGTGTTTTTACTTTGTGTTGTCAAAATGTGGAATAATTTTTAAATGTCATTACCCAGTCTTTTGGATGTCCCAAATATAAATCTAAAGATAAAATACCCTTAAGCTCTCTTATCTCTATTATTTTTTAAAAAAAATCTGTGTCAAAGCTCACTTGGTAAAGAAAGTCATTTACTCTTACTTTCATGAAAACTTAATGGGCCGGAGATTTAGCTCAGTGGTTCCGGTGCCTGCCTCGCAAGCACAAGGTCCTGAGTTCGATCCTGGTAACCACATAGAATGCTGGGCGTGGTGACTCACGCCCACCAGCAATCAATACCACATACCACAGTGCCAGGCGTGGTGGCTCACACCTGTCATCCCAGCACTCAGGAGGCAGAGACAGGAGGATTGCTGAGTTCGAGGCTTGCCTGGGCTATGTAGTGAGCTCAGGGCCAGCCTGAACTACAAAGCAAAACCCTGTCTCAAAAAAAAAAAAAAAAAAACTTAATAGAATATGAGCACTCCTTTCAAATCATTTTCAGTGTAGCCTTCCTAAGCATCCACGTTTTCCTGCCCAATCAACTAGCAAACATATATTTGGGGTTTTGTTTGGATGGTTTCTGTCCTTTATAGTTTCTCTACTTGTGAAACTGTTGTACCCTGTTATCATTTGGATCTTAATCGTCCTCCACTGAGCTATGTGTTAAAGGCCTGGTCCTCAGCCCATGGCACTATTGGAAGGGGGTAGAACCTGTAAATGGTAGGGCTTATGGGAGGTCTCAAATCATGGGAGGTGTGGCCTCATAGAGGATTATGGGACCCAAACCTTTCCTCCTCACCTTGCTTTGGTTCCCAGTAATGAAGTGACTAGGCCTCCTCCCCCTTCCCCCATGCACTTCCACCATGATGAGAGGCCTCACCGCAGGCCCAAGAGCAGCAAGTCAACCAATGGCCTGACACCTTTATCATGGTGATATGAAATATACCTTTCCTCTTTTTAAGTTGTTGTCTAAGGTATTTTTTTACACTAACAGAAAGCTAAATAACACAGTTAACTCTCACAATATTAATTGAACTTATCGTTTGTACCTCTTAGTCACTTGTTCTTCTGGATATCTTACATATTGGTTTCTTATGCTTCAGCTTGTCTAAAAACAACGCGCTGTTCAAATGCGCCAACTCATCTAACCCAGTTTTTCTTTTTTAAACACCTCTCCACTTCCCCTCCCAGTCAATACACTATTTGCGCACCCTCTTCTCCAGGGTATCAGGCTTCTGTTCTGTTTTGTCTGCCCTGTTCTTTTGCTGCACCCTGCCATTTAGAATCCTGAATGCTTCTGCACGATCGCGATCGCTATCTTCCAAATTGCATTCCTTGCTGCAGCTGCCACTCCCCCTCAGCCATGGTCAGTGTCAGGTCTAAAAGACCTGTCCTCTTGCTGGCTTTCCTATCTCCCACATTAAAAAGTTGTCATCATCACATTTCACTTGTCAGCAACATGATGCATGAATCAGATATTTCCTTTTACTCTTTCATCTTGGCAGCACATAAGAATTAATGTCTAATGACACAGAGGCAAAAAGTTAATGGAAATTTAATTGAAAAAACTACCATCCCAGCAGGAATTGAACCCAGTGGCCTTAACAGGAAGGAGGTATTTCATCCACAAGGCTTTGGAGTTCGGTTTAACATACTTGGATATAGATAGGTATTGCGTTAGTAAACAGATAATTCCCAGACTTTCCCAGTATTACTTTAGTCAACAAAATGAAGAAAAGAGTGGATTCCAATTTAAATGTCAGGACTCTCTACTATAAGGATTGTAAGCAGGGGAGTTTTAATGAAAATAGGATTTAATTTCCTGTAAATGTTTGAGTTCTTCAACCTAATATATAGAAATGATGAATATTTATACATATGAAATGCATCTTCCTCTCAGAGCAGCACTTAGTCAGTCATACCCAAAGGTACTCCAGGAAATATTTTTTCAGGGATTATGAGTCATACTATAGATTTTTCTAGAGGAAATGACATTATCTGAACATTTTTGTGCTTCCTTTCTCCAGGAGCTTAAATTATTATTATTTTTAAATGGGCAAGGCATTCAGTTTTGATGATTCAACATAATAGAATCCTTCACAAATTTAAGCCAATGGGCTATTATGATGTATTTTAATTAATTAATCAATTAATTAACCAGCATTTTAAATCCAGATTTATGTAGAATCTTCACCCAATCCACAATAATTAAGTGAATTCAATCCCTGGTACTGCCAAAAACAAAACAAAACAAAACAAAAATACTAAAGTAAGGTTTTCTGAGAGACACAGGAACATTTCAGACCACAGAGAGCCTAAGAGCAGTGTCCGTACTTACTTTCTGCATATTAGAGCACTTTGCTATTTCCTTGCGCTAGTTAAATGACTGTATGTACTACACTATGTAATCTTGATAAATCCTTAAATCATTGAAAAAATGTTGAGATTTACAAAAAGAAATCACATCTTGAAAACATTACAAAATACTAAAACTCGAGTAAACAATGGAGAAATGACAAGTATCTATGGCGATCTGAGGTATTAATTAGTGATGGCATAAAATCATCTTCATTAAGAAGGATTCAAAAGATAAGCACACAGAACTAGAATGTAACTATCCATTGTTTTTCCATATGAAGACCATATAGGTAGCCAATCCAGGACTGACAAGTTGTTACTAAATTCAACAATAAATATTTAGGCCTTTCTTTGGGGAAAAGGAAGAATGGTTTCTTGGGTTTTGTTTTTGTTTTTTGTAGTGCCAAGGATCAAACTCAGGACCTTGCACTTTTAAGGCAGGTACCTGAATGACTGAGCCAAATCCCCAGCCCCAAAAATGGTTTCTTAATTATAAATACACATTGTATTGTTAATAAATACACATTGTATTGTTTCTAAAGTATTTAAATTTGATCTTTACTTCACTATATTGAGAGATGATAAAAATTGCATTAATGGAGATGTTGGATCAGAAAATTTCTAGATCTCTCCTCTAGCAAGGATGTAGTAGAAAGTTTTTAGATATCTAGGTCTTTTCATTTTTCCTAATTATTGTTTTCTGTTTTTTTGTTTTTGTTTTTTGAGACAGGGTCTCGCTTTGTAGTTCAGGCTGGCCCTGAGCTCACTATGTAGCCCAGGCAAGCCTCGAACTCAGCAATCCTCCTGTCTCTGCCTCCCGAGTGCTGGGATGACAGGTGTGAGCCACCATGCCCGGCATCCTAATTATTGTTTTTAATAGCATATGTTATTCATAGCAAATGTAAAAGTAAAATCCCTTGCTTTGGCTTAGTGGTTAACAGACTACAAAGAATCGGGCAAACCTGGTTGGAATCTTTCTTTTCCATGGTACTTTGGTCAACAAAATGAAAAAAAGAATTGATTCCAATTTAAATATCAGGGTTATCTACTCTAAGGATTCTGAGCAGAGGCGTTTTAATGAAAATAGGGTTTAATTTCCTGTAAATGTTTGAATTCTTCAACCTAATACATAGAAGGAAGGACTAAAGGACAACATTCACAAACAGAGGCTGGAACATGAATGAGCATTAGTCAGGGTGTGATGAAAACAAGTAAGTGACAACAGCAAACACAGTCCACATTGGGTAGTTCAACTGAGACAACTGAATATGGAGGTCCTGTCACAAAGGTATCAAAAGAGCTAAAACATGACAAGGACGTGAGATGATGCAAATGTTGATTAACTTGATTTACTGTTAAACAGTACATATATCAAAACAGCAGGTTGTAGACCATAAATTTATACAATTTTTAGTTGTACAAACCTAAATGGATTTGTAAGCTAATCCAGAGATTAGCAACGGCAGGAAGCCACTACCCCTTAGCTATAGTCAAATACACTGTCCCAAGCAGAAAACTGGAAGGAGAAGTACTTTGGCTCTTCCTTTTCCCTACATCTGATGACTCTCATTGGCCAAACTTAGCTATAAAATGCTTGGCAAGATCATCTGGGAATGTAGTCGATTGGGGTCCATGCCATGCAACATAAAACATAGCAGCGAAAATGAGAAATGGATCTGGGAGCAAATAAGCAACTAACCAACCAGATGGTCTTGGAGTGAGATTCTGAGATGATTTTTTCCAAAGTGGGTTTTCTCCTGATCTGTAATTTTCTTTGAAGTTCCTAATGGCAGTTGCTATAAATCAGTGATAGTGAAGCTTTTAGAGCTTTCAATGACACAAACAGCCCACTGTGGCACATGCACCACAGGTTCGTTACCACTGCTATAAAGTAGTGATGCTTTGAGGTAATTAAGAGGAAATCTGGTCTTATAAAATGGTGGTGAGAAGAGCCTGTTACCTAATATTCAGTTGTGGAAGTTTGAGAATTCTTTCTCAGATGCTTTTAACATGTGTTATACTTGCTTATAACTGGCGCTGTCCTGGTGCAATGTACTTCAGTCTAGAGCACTAAGCCCTTTTCCAGAAGAAGATTGATCTCATTGGCTTCCACAATTTAGCACCTCACTGTTAAGCATCAATTCAGCATTAACAATCAACCCATAATCCAGTAACAGTTTGATCTTTCCAACACATGTACAAAGCCATCAGGGTGTTTCCTGCTAATGAGCACTGAAAAGCAATAAACATCCCTTTTCCTTTCTTTCTTCCTTTTATATATTTCACAGTGACATTCATGGACTATAGCCCTCATGGACAAAATATTCAGTAAACTGATGCCGCAAGCATATTGAACTTACTTGCAATTGTAGTCACCAGGGGAAAAGAGAAAGAAAGAGAAAAAGGGAGCACACAGAGTGTGGGTAAAGAGCTAAAAAAGGAAAATTTTCCATTTATGTGAGCAATTCTACCCGCCATTCCATTCAGCAAGCAAATGGCTTGCCTGGAGAGAGCAGGAGATGGGTGGTATGAATCCGCTCTGCCCTGAATCAATCTCCACTCTTACTTACCTCTTTGAGGCTCTTGGCAAGAGGCTAATGTTCAAAGATATGGCACTGTAAAATTAAACATTGCCTAGTCTTTTTAGCTACATGTATATTATTGAGTATACTAATAATTCTGCATACTATGTAAGCCATATGTGATACTTAAAATGGACAATTTAAGATGTTTTAAGGGTAGAATTTAAAATATAATAGATTCTTACTTTCCGTGTTGACATTAGAACAAATCTTCCCATATGGCTTCGTTCCACTGCATCTACAATAGGACTGAAGATTCAACTGAGAGGTTGGTGAGCTGCAGAAACAGGAAAAATAAAAAATAGTTTCACATTTAACTGAAATGAGAGACTATAGTTAAAGATAATTGTGATCCAGGATCGACCCCCATAAGCTATTTATCCTGCTTGCATAGCCTCATGATACCCCAGTACTGCTTTGGGACCTACCACAAGACTAAACCCATTATCCCCCTCTCCATCCTCAGGGGATATGTTCCAAGATTCCAGGGGATACCTGAATCCATGAATAGTACTAAACCCTACGTACACTGTTTTTCTTTATGCATACCCTCCTGTAGTAAGGTTTCACTTACAAATTACAAATAAGGTACAATAAGAGATCAATAACAATAATTAATAATAAAGCACATTATCCCAAGATACAGTAATAAAAGTTACAGGTCTATGATTTTGTTCCCTCTCAAAATACCTACTCTACTTTCAGCTTTCCACTTAATGGTGGCATTTTCCACTTCTCCTTGGTGTATCCAAATTGCCAGTAGGCCACTATTAAGTAAATAAAGTCTAACTGAAATCAAGCACTGTAACCTGATTATTCAGACAGCTATTAATGATGAATGGCCAAGTAACTATACAGCACAGAGATGCTGGGAAAAGGCATAGCTCATCACTAGGCAGAATGGAGCAGAATGGCTCAAGATTTTATCATGCTACTCAAAAAAATTAGAAGTTAAGACTTAGGAAAGGTTTATTTCTACAATTTTCCATTTAATATTTTCTAACCTTAATTGACTACAGGTAACTGAAACCAGAGATAAGACAAACCACTCTACTTATTTTCTGTGTCCTCAGTTATCCCACTTATCAAGTAGAAGCATATACGTGCCTCTTTCTTCTCTTCACAAAGAATATATAAAGATTAGACCCAATTGCTAAGTAATCAATTCTTTTCTAGAGAGCACAAGAGGATGGCTAAATTCTTAGTAGCAATAACTCATGCTGGGTCTGTTCACCTCAAAGTGGCCAACTTTGAGATGTTGGGACAGTTACCAAAGTGTGAGTGTCACTTTGAACAACAACAATGAAAACATATCAAAGTGATAGACTAATCTAAGTCATTCTATCAAAAAAACATTTTCCCACCCTTAATAGAAATTTTAAAAGCTTCATCACATCAGTATCAGTTTTCTAATCTCACTGTATAATATATCCAAAATATATAAACAACCAATAAAATAAACCAGGAAAGCTATGTATGAGCTCCTGCTATCTGAAAATTTGCTATCAGTAATAAGTTTTATGGCATGGACTCTTCTAAACTTCCCACCCCTGTGGTGCACAGCACAGCTCTCTCTAACATGCCAGGTCAGTGCTGAGAAGGAACTTAAACCACAAAGGACCCAAAAGCAAATATTTTTGCCCAAACCTAATGTAGCAAATTACATGCACGATCTAAATTCCAAGAACCTTTTAAATGGTGCAAGTCTACACAAGCATACTACATCCAGTTTGCCAAGACTTAAAAATTAAATTAAATCTCAATCAAGAATCACTGGAGGATTTACAGAACCAGTTAAAAGATGGAGGTTCTGTCTCAGCAGGATCCCTGGCTTCTCTGGTCCTCTAGGTCAGTAATTCTTCTCAGTGGACATCTGTTTGCCTGTCTATAAAGCCACCCTGTGGCTTGATCTCACAGGAACAGAGAGAGCACAGCCATGGCACTCAGAGCTCCATATGAGACAGACGTCTACGCATGATACAAAAGTATCCATAACATCTCCTAGCAAGTCATCCGGTACCCTGATTGGGCCCATATACAGTCCTAAACTGCAAAGGGTCACAAGAAGGAGCCAAACGAAGCCAAGTCCTCCCTCTGTCTTGAGTTGGCTGCACTTACTAAAGGAAGCTGCCTCTTCATGAAATGGTGTTGTCTTGCTGATCACAAAGTTCATGAGCTCAGACAGGGAGCTTTTTCTAATGCCCTTAAAGTTGCCCAGCAGTTATCTGATTCCCAGCTAGGAATTTGGAATAACTATGAGAGCTGATGCCATTTTGCAGAAGCCAGCTGAAGAAAACATCTGCAGCAGCTGTTTTGGGGAGGGTCACAGTCTGGATGAGCATTTGTGGCTAGGCAGCTGGAAACAGACAGGCAGGCTGGACTGCAGGCCATCTTTGCACCACTGTTACTTCACCTAGCATTGGAGCACACTCTTCACTTCCTGCTCCTTCAGGGGTGGCTGCAATCCTGAGACCGAGTGCAGACGAAACCGAAGAAGTTCATTTATAGAAAATAAGTGCAGTAGGGAAACCGGCCATGGCACTGGTGCATAAAGAAGGCTTGGAGTTAATCAAAAGCATCTGGCTTTGTTTTGCTCGCACACCCAGTTGGACACCAGACAGCAGTGGTGGTTATTTTTTGAGCACTTGGGGGGAAAATATATTTTTTAAGTCAATGGGTGCCGTCAGTTCAGCATCATTTTTATTTCTGACTTTCTTCATGCTTAGACTTCAAACTGAATTTCAACTAGATGTTTTCATCCCTATCTATCAGTAAGTAGGGACATGAGTTACTGTCAGTGATTGATCACACACTTCACAGATCCTATGGCTACAACTGTCACCTTGAAAAACCATGCTAGTACACTATCTGCCAGTGCCTGAGAAGATCAACAGGAAGCTGGCTACCAAGGGAAAGCTCTATGACCTACCCAGATTTGAGAGCAGAAAACTGGCAGTGAGAGAATCTCAATGCACAAAAAACATGCCGGCCAGATACCAACAGCCATCCAAAACACCATTTGGAGCTATCAACTATCTTTCATTCTTTTTAATTCTGAAGATTTCTAAGAAAGAGAGAAGAAAGAGGATTAAAAGGCAGAGACAAATGGTGTTCCCCACTGCAGGAAATTAACATTCAGAATTATATCTCTCAAATTGATTACCTCTATTACCTCTCAAATTGTTACCTCTATTCTTTCCTAATTCTTTCCTAATTTTCTACATAAACGAATAGTTTCTAATAAGCAGGAAGAAGAGAAAAGTATCCTTCATCCTCTAAATTTATTTGATTCCAAAATTTTGATAGTGGTTAGACAGTGAGTTTAGAGAGAGATCTATGAGTTTTTCAACTTTGAGCAAAGAAGAATAGAGATTTCAGAGAGTAATGGATTTATTTAAATCAAATTGGATCCCACATTCTGTGAGAAAAGATTGGATACAAAAAGCCAAAGAGCAAGAGATGTCTACATTGAACTTCTAACAAACTTTTCTGCATATAAGCACCAAAGTGACAGACACCCCACCCCCATGGACGATTTTACAAAGTTTTTGTGTGACAAAGTATTATACTATAATGTTTCTCTAAAATAAAACTTTATACTCATTTTGGTCACTGCTTCTATTTGTTTGTTTGTTTCTTGAGACATGGTCTCCCTGTGTATTCAGGCTGACCTTGAGCACACTATGCAGCCCAGGCTCGCCTCAAACTCAAGGCATCCTTGTGTCTCAACTCCCAGATGCTGGGATAACAGGTGTGCACCACCACATCCAGCTTGTCATTTTGGCTACTTCTTAAAGTAAGAAATTTCCAGGACTCTTCCAGAAACTGAAGATAGTACAGGTTTCCTTGCTGGGGATGTAGGGCCAGTGGCTGGCATGCATAAGGCCACAGGTTTAAGCTCCCACCAAAAAATATTAAATTAAATATTTGAAATATTTTTAAAAGAATAGTAGTAAATTATTCAGTTTATTGCTATGTCAATTATCTAAAAATACTCTTTTTTTGATACAAGGGATCAAACTCAGGACCTTGCACTTCCCAGGCAGGCTCAGTGCCACTGAGCGACATCCTCCACCCTAGAACTACTATGTTTTAAAAGATAGTTTTACTGTCAAATTTACACAATGGATGTTCTTAATTTAAGATCAGTTTTTGATGTTAATTTGTGTCCTCCCAACTACTCTGTCAGCAAGGTAAGGATCTGAGCTCTGCAGGCAAAGAGTGTCAAGCAAATATGAAGCATGAGTTCTTGGCTTCAGCCCACCATGTCTTCACTTATGCTTTAGAAAAATTAAATTAGAGAAAGCAAAGACCTGGCCAAACCACTATGCCCTTGCCAAGGAACTAAAACTTGTCAAGAAACTAAGAATTTGAACTTAATTCTCTATAATAATAAAGAGGAAATATCACAGTTGTCAGAGTGCAGTGTTACTGATATACCTTAAGAAAAGATGGTACCGGAGAAGCAAAATTGTTTTATATAAAAAGTGACAGATGAGATGGTATCTTCTGGAGAATTTTTCTTTCCTTTCTTTAATATCTTCTAAATATATCTGAACTTATTTAAATTTCCCTGATAGATTTCACCTATATAAGTTGGCTTGGAAACAAAACTTAGGGACTACATGACTTTAGTCCATACCTGGGGCTCATGGGGCTTCAGTTTTCTATAGTACCAATTGTCATCAATTTTCAGGCCCCTGATTAGTGTTCCTGTTCTCTCCCAGTGGAAAGCTGCATAGGAGGAGACTGTCATCAAGGCTGGTGAGAATCTAGCAACAAAGATCACGATTGGCCTCAAAAAGCAGCTGGGCCCAACTCATGGGCTAATTCCTCCTCTTACTGTGTTTAAAAGTGGTATAGTTAGAACTTATGGAAAAATACAGCTCACTGCAATCTAAGAACTCAACATTCCACACTCCTAACCACAAATCTAAGCCAACATATTTACTGTGTAAATGAATAAGGAAGAGAGGAAAGGTATATAGAGGCTGGGCAATTTCTCACACTGAAACACACAAATTCTGAAATTCTAATTTAAAATAACAGTAGCCAATGTTTGAGAAAAACTAAAGCTCAGCTTCACAGCAGTTTCATCAGGAAGGCCTTGCTATTCCCATTTTACAGGTGCAAAAATTAAGGGTGAATGATTAGCCAATTTGTCTAAGATCTCACAATTAGAAAATGATAGAGTATGGCGTACAAATTTGAGCACTTTTTTAACCTCTATAAAATCTATCCAAATATTAATGAAAAGCTGGTCAACAGGCTTGGACAAAGAACAGTGAGAATCCAAAGAATGCTGGGGAATATTTTGTTCTAAAATGTTCTGAGTTTGTTATCACCATCCTGTTATTCATGCTACTAGTGACAATGTAACTTCCATGATGTAGAAAGATTTCAAAGTAAGTATACAATGTTATGTTTTCTTCCCTAGCTTCTCTTATTTTTTCTTCACTGCCATGTTGACCAACAAGTTCTCCCCGGGACTTCATCACAAGATAGGTTCTGTCCCCAACAATGATTTGTTAACCAGCAACCTCTTTCCCCACTCCCCCACCCCAGGCTTATCCTCAATTATATAAATGCTGCTTTCAACAGCAACCAGACTTCATCCTTCAAGGCCCTCCTTTCCAGTCAGCTCCACCTACTCCCAATCCTGACCTCCTGAATCCCAAAACATATCCAAGGAATGAAGGATCCACAACCCTCATCCTTGCCTACATAGGCTCACACCATCCCAATCATGTTGCCTCCAGAAAGTGCTCAGTACCCTGGTATATATTCCTCAACATTTCCCTGGGTCCTTTCCCCTGCATAACAGTTGTGTAACTCTTCTTATCTTACCTTCAGACCCCAAAGCTGACCAAACACCCAGCTCCTTTTTCAGCAAGAAGCTAGAGATTTTCCAGAGTAAGCTTTACCTCAAGGTCCCCTTCACCTACCATGTAGCCCCTCTTCTTGCCTCTTTCCGTTGTTCATGCCCATCCTAAGACTTATTTCCTACCAGTACTCCTTTCCAAAGCCAACCCTGGCATTCTGTCCTCCTCTGAAGTCCTGAAAAACACATCTGTTATCTTTATTTGATTTTTAAAGTCCATTGCCAGGTATACTGTATCCATTTTCTTTTGAGTCTTTTCAGTATTTTAAATTCCATGAACAGAAAGTCTGGCTTTTCTCTTTTTATTCACATATCCAGTCTACTCAACCAGATTGGGTGTCCTCCAAGGCTCTGTCCTTTCCCATCTGCTCATCTCGCTTTCTAATGACTCCTTTGGAGTGATTTCATCCATTGCATAACACTGTGTGTGCTATATTTAGTCTCGCTACAAAACCCTTTCAGGAGCCAGTGGCCATACAATCCTTCCTTTTTCTCCTTATTGATCCAAATGCCATTCTTGTGTCAAGGATACCTCAAATTCCAATGAGGTCTTCCAAAGAACACATAAATCAATTATCATGTATTCAATTCATGTAAAGGCAGCAGAGTTTCTACAGTGCTCAAATCTATAGAAACATTTTAATGCTCACATATATTCATGGGCTTCTGAGTGTGTGTACCTCCTATTTCTCTAAAACAGTAGGTGCTTCCTGAGGGCAATAGCCAAGTCTTCAGTGTTGTGTTTCCTCGCTGAGTGCTAGATATTCTGAGGGTGCTTTCTCATTATCTGTATGTATTCTATGTTTTAAGAGTTAAAGCATAATTCGTATTTTTAGTTTTAAAAATGGCACGTAAACTAAGGTCATAGTATCTCTAAAATGGGCAAAATTCTAGAGCCAAAAATGAGAAACTTTTGGATCACAGGTTTTAGTGCTTAGAATCTCCTTTCACAAGGTACAAGTTCAATGACAGCAAAGACAGCCCCCAACATCACAGAGTTGTCTTGTTTCACTGACAACAGAAACATAACACCTTCAAAGAGTCTGCCTGGACCAAGAATTCAGCCCTCGTTTTCCTAAGTGGAAAGTTGCCTGTGGCCAAGCAAAGCTGACCTGATGAAAGCTAGTATGTTCAGCTTCCTTTCAAATCACAGCCATAATTGCCACTAGCATTTAACATGGCACGGATCACACTTGTGTTCTGGGGCCAAGAACATCGGCCAGCTCAGCACCTTCTGAAACCCAGGTGGCTGAAATCCAGGGCAAACAAGCCTAAAGAGATGAATCACAGCAAGGAGAACCCAGCAGCTACCATTGTAATCCAAGGAGCTCACCCCCAATGCATCAGGGCAAGGTGTAACCTGTAATGTGCTGGGTTTAGAGTCAGTTCAGTCTTCAACCCTCTGAAATTAGGCCTCCAGCCACTGCTAACGTAAGAAGTCTTCTCTTGCCTTCTTGATCTGAACATTACATTAGTTTTCAAAGATAAGAGAGCTAGGCCTCAACTGAAAAATGAGGTTTGGCAACCCACGCAACAGACCCACCCTCACAGACCTGTATCCACATGGATGAAAACAAAAAGCCAACAACATGCATCTCCAAGCTCTGCTGTTATGAACCAAGCTCACAGGAACAGGAAACATCTTAAAGTGTTCCATGAAGTTCTCAGGATAGTATTCTGATAAGACCAGTTTGTCAACTCAAAATCCATCAGTGTGGAAATTGAAAGTAAAATTGACACGTCACAGAGTCGGCAGCATCTAAATTTTGTTACAGGTGTTTTTAGGTCCAGCAATTTGAGGAAAGACCTTATCTGTTCTTCAGAAATATGGATACAGACACTGCCAGTCCTGATCCTTATCATACAGAGGTACAGAAAGCACCTTTATTGACTTTACTAGAAGGCCAGCATCTTTTTGAATACTCCATTCAGCATCAGGCCTTGGTCTGGAGCAATGAGAGTCCTGGGAGTTCAGAATTTCAACTTATTTATTAGTTCAACAAGTATTTACTATATGTTAGGCGCACATATAAAGTCTAGAATATAGTGATCACAAAATCACAAAAGTACAGAAGAGCATTTATATTCTAGCTATAAGGGAGAACTAATTAACAAACAGACTCTCAGATGGTGCTGAAATTTGGATCTTGAATGTTCTCCAAAGACCATTCCTCCAGCCTGTGGTATTACTGGGAAGTAGCATCTTTTGGACAGGGCATCTGGTAGTAGGAAGAAGTTAAGTTAATGGGAGTAAGCCCTTAAAGGAGATATTAGCCACTTCCCCTTCCTCTCTTTGCTTCCCATTTGACAGGAAGTAAACAGCTTCTGCCACTACATGATACTTCTCCACAGGTTCAAAAGTAACAAGACCCAAGCAACCATGGACTGAAACCTCTGAAACTATGAGAGAAAGCAAGCCTTTCTTCTTCATAAGAATAAGATCTCAGGTATTTTGTTATAGTAACTGGGACTTAATTAAAATGATGATCAGTTCTATGGTAAATAAAGCAGACTAAGAACGATAAGAATTGCTGGAAGGTGGGGGTGGTGGAATATGGATTGTGTAGGGTGTTCTCGGAAGGTCTTACAGAAGGTGCAGGGAGACCCAAAGCAGAGGGACCCAAATGGAAGTCTGCACAACTGAGGAACAGTTTTACAGGCAAAGGAATCAGAAGGGGTGAAGGCCCTTGCCAGGAGAGGGCTTGGTGTGTTTACAGAATAGCAAGGGACTAGAAGGACCATAGAAAATGAGCAAGAGGAAGAATGAAGCAATTTAAACAGTAGAGGTGCCAGGAAGCCAGATCATGTATGACCTTAAGAACTTCGGCTTTGACTCAACACATCGGACAGGGACTAGTCAAGAGACAGAAGTCACACTAGTTATTTCCTCAGTGCTAACCTAATACAAAGAATTATTACTTGAAATAAAGTTCTCAGCCAGATCCTAAGAGGATAAAAAGAGAATCTAAAAATGTCTGGGACACAACAACCCTAGGATGTTGCCTCTGCCCTCGGGGCTGGGGAAACAAGGAGACAGTGTTAATATTTAGAAGCTCAGAAGAGGCTCCTACCGGGGTGTATCCCAGAGCTCTAAGAGGGGACAACGGTAGTTGGTCCAGTGTCCGTTAAGTGACATGAAAAGGCTGGTTCCAGTGTGAGAAAAATTGCAAAGTGAACTGAACTGCTGCTTCACAGAGGATATGCCTCTGCCAGGTTGAGGTGGTGGGGCTGGCTGCTGCTCACAGGAGCTGCAAGCCAAGAGGAAATCCTTAGGAAACAAGATAGGGAGAAGCAAAATCTCTGTCCTCCACAGCACACTCTCCCTCCAGCGCCCCCTATTGGTCAAACCCAATAAAGGTCCCACTGACTAAGGAGAAACAGGATTTTCCAGGGCCCAGATCCAAAAACATAAAATCCAGTGGATGGGTTGGAGTGGAGAGGCAATAACTTTATAAGGACCCCTTTTACATGAGTAAAGAAATCACCGAAGGATTTCAAGCAAGAGAGTGACAAAGGCTGACTCACTCTGATGGCTCTGAGGAGGGTATTAATGTAACAGGAGGGTGGATTCTGGATGTAAGAGCCCTGTTGGATTAGTGGATGACTTTCATTCGCTCTGTGGGAGGAAGAGGAGTCAGGGATGACTCTTCCACTTTGGCCTGAGTAACTGAATGAAGACACTTGACTGGAAAGGGAAAGAGTGATTTGGGTCTCCGACCACTTGCAGTTGTCTGAGGGACTTGCTAACAAGTCGGGTGATGAAGATGACAGGCAGCTGGATACCCAGACCTGAGGAGGGGCCAGGTTGGAGATGGACATTGGAAACTCAGCCATCATGCAGGCCAATTTTAAAGCCACATGACTGGATGAGGTACCAGTGTCGTGTTACTTGGCTCAGGAGCACAATGACAAGGACTAAAACATGGAGCCAGAATGATGTGGATTTGAATCCCAATCATATTAGGACTGGATTCACCCAGGCAGTGCCTCCCTACTACAAGCCTGAATTCTCTCACCTGTAACACAGGGAGAATAATAATACCAAGTGCGCCAATCCTATGTGAGGATACAATACATTCAGCTAAGGAAAGTGCCTCACAAGGGTTCTTTAAAAATGGTTCTTTATGGGCCGGAGGGTTAGCTCAGTGGTTCCAGTGCCTGCCTCGCAAGTGTAAGGTCCTGAGTTCAATCCCTGGTAACCACATACAATGCTGGGTGTGGAGACTCAAGCCCACCAGCAATCAATACCACATACCACAGTGCCAGGCATGGTGGCTCACACCTGTAATCCCAGCACTCGGGAAGCAGAGACAGGAGGATTGCTGAGTTCGA
>PVIC010027275.1:0-24045 GCA_004025085.1 Thryonomys swinderianus
ACCTGGTATTGTTGTATGTGGTTACTGGGGATCAAACCAGGGTCCTTCCACTTGCTAGGCAGGTGCCGGAACCACTGAGCTAAATCTCTCTCCCCAAGAAAAAAATTTTAAACATAAAATGTACCCAAAAAAGCTTCAACTTGTCCAGATCCATCAGCAATCTGAATGCTTCAACACTGAATGAGCTGAGTCAGACTAAGGAAGAAGGTGGACCATAATGCATCTGTTCATAGGTTTTTGTTTTTGTTGCTTCACAAAGTAAAATAAATGCTACAAATTGCTTCTCTGAAAAGTGACCCATAGGTCATAAGCACAAGCATTCCACCTTTGAATAGCAGCACATGACAAACTGTGGGAGCAATTGGGATTCTAGAAGATGTCAAAAACTTCACGAGGTTGGAGCTGAAGATCTCCCTGAATTTGTGAGTTAAGCAGTTCATCTTTGTAGTACATAATGACAGTCATTTTGTTGAGTTTCCATTCAGTACCCTGACAACTGACATGGAACCTGTTCGTACCACCCGTCCTGTTCCGCACCCCAAGCCCAGGGCATCCATTCCCTTCCTGTTGTGTTGACTGCTGGGGGGAAAGTGCTCTCAGCACCCCTCACAACCAGACAGCCCACTCTGAGATACCCCTCAGCCAACATCTAACTCATCCAGAGCATAGGAGCTCACTGTGGGGGTCAGGCCACTGTCTCCCAGAGACACCCCAGCCTTGCCTTGACCATCTCCTCCTCTCTCCTGCCTCCCCTCCTCCCTCTCTCCTGAGGCTCTTAGCTCACAATATCACTTTCAGGGGAACTCCAGGCCCATATTCCAGTCCAACGGAACCCAAACTAAATGTCAGCTTCGCGCTGCACTCTGTACCGTTAATGGTAGCTGCAATCTCACGGTGCCATTATCCCCATTTTCCAGATTAAAAGAAAGCACTAAAGCTCTAAGAGACCTTTCTCTGGTCCTTGGGCCAGCAGAGGTCCCACCGCTCACTCTGAGAGACGTTCCGTTCCTCTGTCGCAGAGAACCCTCTGAGTCTCTCTCCCTTGCTCCGGTTCTCTCCCGTCTCATATCCACTCACCTGCCCTAAAAAGCAGGGGCCAATTACGTGAGCTCCGTAGCTCAAGATCTCCCAGGACAGAAAGTGCAATTTATTTCCATCTGCTATAGTTTTCTTTTAGGATGCATTTTTAAAACTGGCAAGAAGCACTTTGATCCTCCCAAGGAGCTCACTCACTGAGCAATGTGTTCCTAGCATCCCTAATAGATGTGCGTGTACATGCATGCGTGTGTGCCTGCATGTGTGTGAGTGAAGGGGGAGGGGTCTTACAGCCTTATCTTTTGAGGGCTCACAATAACAGATGGCTAAGGATCTACTCTAGAATTACACAGACGTCTCTTACGCAAAGAATCAAGCCTAGTTTCAGCAGAATGAAAGGGACGATACCCAACCCTTCCCTGAAAGACAGCCCGTAAGAGAGGAAGGTTGACTTTTAAATGAGAAACAGAGGACAGGGGATGTGCTGGGCATCGCCCAAAGAAGGAGGGTGAACAGGACACAAATATATATGCTTTGCTTGGGCTCTGTCTTCTGCCCAGCATTTCTTTTCTTGCTCTCCAAATATTAAACTCTTATTCATCTTTCAGAACCCAGTTCTCTCAACACTGACTCCTGCCTGTGGCCATACTCATTCTCCAAAAGCAGTGAGTAATAAAGAGCTCGTTCCTGTGTGACAAAAAAAAAAAAAAAATCAAATCTGTCTGACCTTGGGCAAGCCCTTTACCCTCCTTAAGCCTTAGTGTCTTGCCTATAACGTGGAATAAACATAAAGCATTGAGTACAGTGCCTGCAATATAATTAATGCTTAATGAAATGATACTACATTTCTTCATGCTTATCATCATTAGCACTCCCTCCCCTGAATTCCCATAAGCGCCATTTTTCTACCGTCCATTCCACTGATTGGCTGTTTACCCTAGATGGCCTTGTTTTGTTAATTAACATTCCGTGTGTGCCTATCTCTCTTCCTTAACTACATCACAAGGTCCCCAGGGATAGGAAGTACATCGTAGACTCTCATACCTCACACAGCTGCAAGAATCGTGCCAAACACATCTTGCGGGCTCAAATATTTGCAGAATAAATTCTTAAAGCTTTGGCTACAAGTATAGGTTCTTGTTTTGTTTGCCAACAAGACAAATAACATTTGTATTTGTATCCTTGTTTCTGAGACTAATTGATACTGGCCTTCCAGTCATCAAAACCCTTTTTAAGTCTCCCCTAATGATGGCAAAAGCCATCAATTAAACAAACCATTAGATGTATCAACAATCTATTAATCCACTTTTAGTGAAGGGACACTGGTTGATTTTCAGCTATCTGGCTACACAGTGGAATGGATTTAAGGGGAATATTCAGTTAGGTTTCTAGCTTTCCATTAGCATGGCTTACTCTATGAAATGAGGATTACATGCTAATGCAATAATATAAATATGGATAGAGTAGATATATGCAGATGGCATCTAATCCAGTTCCTGGAATATTATAAATTCTATACACATGATCGCTTTTAAACTGTGATAGGAAAGTAAACCTAAACAGTAGAAAGGGGGTTCACACTCTGGCTCTGCCATTTACTATTTTTGTGACATTAGGAAAAAAATTTTCTCTCTTTTGTCTCCAAAAGTACCTATATTACAGGCTTATTAAAGAACTAAGTGAAATAATACTTGCATAATTTGATAGTTGTTAAAATCGAACCCAAGCATCTCACTGCCTTAAAACATCGTTTTCTCTGATTCTGTGATCTTTCATCCCCACCTCCCTCTGTCCCTTTATTCCTCCCTCCTTCCTTCTTTCCTTCC
This sequence comes from Thryonomys swinderianus, assembly GCA_004025085.1. NCBI lineage: Eukaryota > Metazoa > Chordata > Mammalia > Rodentia > Thryonomyidae > Thryonomys > Thryonomys swinderianus. Next base: position 2,862 of record PVIC010027275.1, read on the forward strand.
CTTCTTTCTCTCCTCCCTACCTTTAATTTAGTGATTATTTACCAACGTACTATGTGCCAGAACCCAGGCACCCAGCAGCAGGTGAGCAAGATGTTCCCCAAACCACCCCACCACCCCTGTCCACAGCAAAATTGTCTTCCATGAAGCCAGTCCTGCTCTTCAAAAGGCTGGAAACCACTGGTCTAGGGAACTATAAAGATGATCCATCAGCTGGCACAGGAGACACAGTAACTGCCAGCACAGAAGCTGGCACAGGGGACAGAGGAGGCACGGAGAAAAGCAAGCGGCTCAGCTGGGGCCTGTGCGGTGAGCGAGGAGGAGGTCACCACATGCTTCCTCAAAGGACTGTCTTGCTACCCTCGCTCGGCTTCCACCCACTCTTCGGTGGCCTGTGTCACCGGGATTCTGGGTGGCGGCTATCTAACCGGCGTCCCTGGTAGGTGCTGTAAGATGGACGGTGCTGGACATGACTTAAAGCTGAAGGAGGGTGAGGCGGTTTCTCAGAACTGTAACAGCAAAGCACAGCAGCCCCCCTTCACCCATCAGTGATACGTTCCGTAAGCCCTGTGGATACTGGAACGGTGGACAATGCTGTTTACTATATATGCTGTGATGCTCTATGTGAGAGTATCTATGATAAGCTTTGTCAGAAATGAGGCATAGCAACATATTAACTAATTTTTGGAAACATAGTAACATAGTAACTAATTTTTGGAAGGTTCAGAAAGTAGTTGACGGAAATGATGGTAAGAGAAAATGTGGTTAAGGGGGCAACCACTGGACTACATGCTGAGTGACTTAAACAACAAAAAATTACTATCAAACAGTTTCAGAGGGTCAAAGACCGAGATCGAGGTGGTTTTCTGACAACTTTGGCACTGCTGATGAGTAGGAATGCCACCCAATCTCTGCCCTTCTGTTCCTAAAATGTTTCATTCGAGGGCCCTGTCTGTGTCTGAATTTCTCTTTTTCACTGGGACACCTATCACACTGGATTAAGTCCTGACTGACTCTACTTCTTCTTTTTTTTTTTTTTTTTTTTTTGAGACAGGGTCTCGCTTTGTAGTTCAGGCTGGCCCTGAGCTCACTATGTAGTCCAGGCAAGCCTCGAACTCAGCAATCCTCCTGCCTCTGCCTCCCGAGTGCTGGGATTACAGGCGTGAGCCACCACGCCCAGCATTGTATGTGGTTACCGGGGATCGAACTCAGGACCTTGCCGCTTGTGAGGCAGGCACCGGAACCACTGAGCTAACCCTCCGGCCCCTGACTCTACTTCTTAACGAATTAAATCCATAAGGACCCTATTTCCAAATAGGATCATGTTCTGAGGCGCTGTGGGTTAGGAGTGCATTACACAAATCTTCAGTTTCTGTAATTCAACACTGCACAGAAGCAGAGGTCTGCAGCCTGTTTCCACCACTGCTGGTGGTTCTCCCTGCCCTCCAGACAGTGCTAGGCGGCTTCAGGATCAGCACTTAGCTGTGTGGCCCCTGTACTCCTCTCACGCACCTCGAAAGACCTCACACGTCCAGTATGGGCTACCCAAGATCACCTCTTCAGAGTTGGCCTCAGCCTTACGGGGACCCTGCTCCACATATCTAGATGTGAAACTCCAACCTCTTTCCTACGTCTATGAAACTCTAGGGTATTACGAGCTTCTTTCTACCTGTCATGGTCAGCCACCAGGATGGCTCTGTGATCCCAGTTCCCAGGAATTTGTGCCCAGGTCTAATCTCCTCCCCCAGAATGCAGGATGGACTTTCTTCTACGAACAGAGGTGACAGGATGTTACTTGAATTTAATAACAAGACCGTACCCTGAGTCATGGTCTTTCTCTCTTGCACACGCAATGTGCCCATGGGGCAGTGAACTTAGTGCCTTACGAGAAACCCGTGGGGCAGTGAACTGAGGGTCCTCTTCAGCTAACAGACAGTGAACAGCATGCAATCTGCAACCCAACAGTCCATGAAGAAACCGAACTATGGATTATGTGAGCTTGGAAGCAGATTTTTTTTTTTCCCCACATGACACTTTGGATAAGATCACAGCCCCAGGGAACCATTTACTGTAGCCTAGAGAAGGATCCTGAGGTACAGGATCCAGTAAAGTTACACCTAGCTCTGTGACTCACAGAAAACGTGAGATAATGAATGTTTGTGGTTTCGAGCTGCCAGTGTTGGCATGATGTGTTATGCAGAAATGCATAATGAATCCACTGCCATTACTATGCGCAACCTCAGTGTTCTCTCTTGGGCTTTCTGTCTTCCAATAGCTATTTAACCAATCTTCTGCATTAAATTCTCTTGGTTAAATTAGGTGGCACAATTTCTATTTTCCAGAGTATATATTGACTGGTACAAGATGACAGCTAAACTGTGACCTTAAGGAAAATTGAGAGTGAACAAAGCAACAGGATGGGTAGTATTTCAGGAATACACAATCCCATGTGCAAAGGTCAGGGTCCATTTATTCTTTAGTCATTATTGAAACGACTGTTGTGTGTTGGCCCCAGTGTTGGGTACTTGAAATGCAGTAAGCACACGAATGCGTGGTTCGAGCTTCACCAAGACTGGCTTGGCATGTTGAGAGGAAAGCATCAATAAGACAAAAAGCTAAAACCAGGATACCAGAGGCGGCCAAGGCCTTAGGCTTCCTCACAGACAATTTGCTTCCGCTTTCTTAATCTAGGCCTAAGACAAATAACCACCTCTCGGCTTTGGCTTCTCATCTATAAACCACGATGACCAGATTTCCTCACCACCACCAGACTACAGCATGGGTCAAATGAGGCTTGGAGGTCAAAAGCAACTTCTTATAGGAGACAGGATTCTACTGTGTTAAGGGGCCCAGTGGTTGAACAACTACTGCTCTCAACTTAGAGAGATCAAAGTCTCTGGTCTACCCAAGTAGCCACCAGCTATTGGCTCAGAGGGGGCTTCAGCTGGGGTCTCGGTTAACAGTACTAAACAAAGAGCCTACTGCTTCTGGCCCCAGCCAGCAGGTTGCTAGTCATTGATTAAAAAAAAAAAAAAGACAGGCTGTAATACAAAGAGCCACGGCCACCCACCCCATAAATCATCAGCTACCAAGGGCTATTGAATTACCTTTGGAAGATGGATGACACTGAGCTGGAAGGCTCTTTGATAAGGTTTCCCTTTGAATAATTCTGTGTAGAAATCTGGGTTTGAGAAATGGGGGCTTTCCACCAACCCAGCCCTATCCATGCCTTTTCTGCCAGGGGCTTTCAAGATAAACACATTTCCTTGTGGGCTGCCGGTGTCTGTGGAGGAGGAGGAAAAGTCACCGTCGGACCCCGGCAAAGTACATGCTTCTGCCTCTGGCCCAACAAGTGGCTTTATTATGATTATTATATATAGTTTATAGTAAAAACTTAATAATAGCTGTCATTTAAAAATCTTTTTCCTCCATGTAAAAGTAAACTCCGTGAGGGTGAGGAGTCAGTATTGCTCCATGTTTTGTCTGTAACAGTGGCACACAATCAGAGTCTAATGTGCGTGTGTTGAATGACCAGATGAGGAATTTGATGCCCAGATATAGTTAAAATAGCTGTTATTTATTAAAAACATTTTATCTGTAATATACAAAACACTTGGACTCACTAAATCCTTAAACAATCACATGAAAGAGGTTCTATGGCTTTCCTTATTTGACTGATGAGAAAGTTCAGAGAGGGAATGTGATTTTCGCAATGTCACACAGCTCATAAATACGGAAGCTGGGACTCAGACCCATTCTCTTCATGGGAGTTGGCAAACTTTTTCTGTAGAGAGCCAAATAACACATATTTGAAGCTTTACAAGCCTCCTTGTTGCACCCACTCAGTGTCCTTGTAATGCAAAAGCAGCCACAGACAATTCATTAACAAATGAATATAACTGTGTACCAATAAAACTTTATACAAACTAGTAGGGACAAGGTGTGATCCGGCAGCCACAGAATGATAACATCTACTCATAAGAGTTACATGTACTATGAACAAGGGTGTACATCTGTCTTTCCAATGTGATTTTTTAAATTCTTTTGGGTATATTCCTAGCAGGGGGATAGCAGGGTCAAATGGGACCCCTGGAGAGTGGATAAAGATGTGTTTTTTTAATAAAATGGAGTATTATTCTGCCATAAAGAATGACAAGATTGATTCATTTATGTTCAAATGGATACACCTGGAGGACACACTAATATGTGAAATAAATAGATCACAGATAGGCAAATACAGGATCTTTTCTTTGATATGAGCACCTGTAGATGCAAATGAGCTCTAGAAAGTAGGACAGTTTTTGTAGAATGGGAAGTTTCCAAAGGAAATTTGGTGTGGGAATGGAATGAGGGGGAAGGAATAAATATGATTTGAAAAGAAAATAAAAGAGCATGTATATAGGGGGTGGGGAGGTGTGGGTGGGTAGGGATATGGGTAAAAATGAGAATTAACTTGTGCTATATACTGGTACAAATTCCCCAATGTTTTGTATGATTGTGAGATGTATATAAATTGTACCAATAAAGAATTTTTAAAAAAGAGTTACATGTACTGTCTCCATTTAAACAATGCATCTTCATTTATCTATTTTCACGTGGTAGATACACCAGCTCTCTCTGGATCTATTTACTTTACACCTCGAGTGAGTGAGCTGGGGTGGGGAAGCAAAAATCACTCCAAACTGAGAACTATAGGGTTGGACCATACTTTATCATGAGAATTTGGGTCTGATCATTACCTGTTCTTGAGAACTCCCCTGTGATGGTGTGGTAGGGATTCAAGATGCTTCCACCTGCAATTTTGTCTCCTAAACTTCTGTAAGTCCTACCATGCCAACAGGACAGAAAGAGAGTGAACTCCCCTCTCTCTTACTTTTTCAGACTAAAACTGATATATGTTGCTTGGGCTAAGAGACTGTTGACTGTAAACCAACCGTAAGGAAAAAAACAGAATGGGCAATCTCCACTGATCAGTCAGTCATTTGATAAACATATAGTGGCTACCTATTCCATTCAACAGTCAATTAATTCTGGGGATACACCTTGGTTAATACAAAAGATTTTTGTCTCCCCTTGTATCATAATCATGTTTTTGCTTTATTGTCTGCTTTTGGGTTGCAAGAAGACTTCATAAAGGGGTTATTGAATGGGAAACTATAGAAGCGAAAAATAAGATTATCTCAGCAATCATGCTGGATGCAAAACTCTTGAAATTCCAATAAGAACCTGAAGAAATACCTTAGTGGTTTGAACCCGAGTGACATTTCTTCCCTTTGTGCCCCTAAGATCACTTTTCATCCTATACAAAGTCATGTTGGCCAGATCACTACGTTATACCATAGTCACAAAAAATTCCAAAATGTCCAAGGCTTATAACTGCATTCATTGCTTATGTATCACCTGCAATACGATTTTGGCTCTTTCCCGTGTCTTTCATTTTAGTATTGGACAAAGGGCAACTCTACGCTTGGTCATGAGGCTGAAGGGAAAGAGCAATACTGGAAACCCTGCTGGCCTTATAGTCTCTGACCAAGTAAATGGCCAAGTTTGCCAAAATTCCATTGGCCAGAGCAACTCATAGGGCTAACTACAGTATCAAAGAAGTAAAAATAGCCCTATCACAAAGGAAGGGACATCAGGAGGAAGCAGTAATGGTTGAATAGGTCTGTAGACTAGAAGAGAACTATGCCATGTAGCAGCTAATGACCCAAGATACTGTTAAACATTCTATAATGCACAAGACAACAAAGAAAGTTACAGCCAAAAGACATCAAGCAAATATTGTGAACACTTAACATGCAGTTTACCACACTAGTTCTCAGTTTTGCTCTACAGAGAACATTTGGCAAAGTTTGCAAATAGTTTTGGTAGTCACAGTGGGGAAGACACTACTGGCATCTAGTCAGTAAAGGCCAAGAATTCTCCTTAGAACAATTCCCCTCCCCCACCAGACACACACATACACAACAGACACTGATTCCATCCAAAATGACAACAGCGATGAAATCTGGAAACTCTAATCTGCCTCAAAACCAGGGGGACTTTTTTATTCATTCATTCCTTCATTCATTAATTCACTCATTCATCATTCATCAATGACTTATTGACTATGGATTACAATGGTGTTTACTTGGAAAGACAGATGTTAACCAAACAAATGTGTATTTCATCATTAACTAAATGAAAGAATGAGACATTCTTTGAGAGCCTGTCACAACCTATTGGGAAAGAGGTGGAGGTAGAAGGTGAGAGAAGTCTCTCACAAGGAAAAAAGGAGAAATCTGAATGGCGTCTAGGGACGAACTAGATGAGAAGAGAAAAGGGAGTTCTAGGCAGACAGATGGAGAGGAGCATGCTGTGTTGGAGGATCTTAAAGTCAGTGGGACAAACACACAGAAAATAAGACATGAGTGGCATTGCGTGTGCATAAAGTAGCACGGTCATGGGCCCCCCGAGGATTTGTGGCACAGTTTAGAGTTGGTGTCTTCTGAGCAGCGAGTAGCCAGCCACCTACAGTTTTTAAAGAGGGAATCGACAACCCACTTTGGATCTTGGAAGGATCCTTCAGGCTGCAAAGCGCAAAATGGTATGGCAGCAGATGGATACGCGGAAACCAATCGGTGCCTTGTTGCCGTCTTCCCAGTAAGGAAGTGCAGGAGCCCAGAGCAGGGTGTTGGTGAGAAGCTAGAGAAAAGTGGGTATGTCTGACAGCTAACGAGGATGTGGAGAATGAGAAAGAGAGGTGTTCAGATGGTTTTTCTTCTACAGCTCTGGCCTGTTACCCAGATGGATGGTTTTGAATCTTACTGAGATAGGAGACTCTGGATACGGTCTGCATTTGAGGACAGAAGAACCGAAAGGCAATAGAGTCTCAAACAGAATATGAGCTTAAGAAGTGGTGAAGGCAGTCAGGTGAGAATATCAAGGAGGCAGCTAGATAGATGTGTCTGCAACTCAGAGGAGAGACAAGGCTAAACTTATTCACATGAGAAGAATCGGTGTATAGATGCCTGAACCTCACATGGAAAGATCCATCCATCTAGACTGGACCCCAATCACTGGCCTCAACATTTATCACTGATTTTCCTTGACATGAAGCCAGTAACTATAACAACTCTATGAAGATAGAACCACTTGTCTGCTTTCCTCAGAATTCATTAATTCATTCAATAATCATAGATATTTGTGTCAAACTTTGTCCTTGGGGCTGATAATACAGCAGTAAATGAGAACAAACAAGGTTATGGTCCTTTTAGGTATCTAATATTTTATGACTTCTTCCTTTGTGTAGATTGCTCAAAACAACTGATTCTTGCTCTTTTGTGTCTAATCTAGAGTAATACAACCCACACCGAGGAAAACGCTTATCAGTAAAATGACCTCGAAATTTTAATAGAATACAGTGGATCTTCAAGTTATCACTGGCCTGACATACAAACTATTAGGGTTACAACCACCTTTTTAGTTTTAACTTACAACCCAAGTCTTGAGTTACAAGCCAAAAGCCATCCACGTGTGCTTCCAGAAGATCTCAGATACAGACATAACCGTTAGAAAGCTCTGGAAAGCACATTACAATAAGCTTTCCCGTGTGAGGAGGTTAACTGAGGAATCTTGGGCCAATGTCTTTCTGAAGACACTGAGATCTGCCTGAATATGGTAGACAGACTGTCAAGGCTGTATAGAGGAGCCTGAGCTTTCAGTTGACCAACTCAAGTTACAATCAGCTCTCACAAATGAACTGAATTCGCAAGTCAAGGGTCCACTGTAATAGAATTAGAGTATCTCAGCCTTATATTTGTAGGATCCATTTAGTTCAATGATGTCAAATAGATTTCCTTTCATGTGCTAACTTTAATTGATTGATAGTGGTTGCATGGAGTTAGGCTGAGAATGATTCAACCGGAAAAAAAAACAAAGAATTGATTAGTGATGTCTGTCAAGGGTTTGCTAAGGGAGAGTGGAAGGTAATGACCTACTGCTCTAACTTCAACTAATTTATCATTTTTATGCATTGGTAAATCTTACTTGATAGTATTATGTTAAGGAATTTTATGTCTATATTAGTGAGCAATATTGGTCTATTAGTTTCTATTTGTATTGTGTCCTCATAAGGTTTTCTTACCTATATTGTACTGGCCTCAATATGAATAACGATCAAATCTCACCATTATTTTCTCAAAGAATTTGTATAATATTGATATTGTTTTTGTCTTTAAATATTTAATGAAATACATCTATAGTTGTGAGGAAGGGGAGATAGGGAGAGTTTTTAAATTATGAATTCAATTTCTTGACTAGATGCAAGGGTGTTTGTTCTACTGCTTCACGAATTTAAAGTTAGAATTTTTAAGGAATTTGTGCATTTCATTTAAGTTGTCAGACTGAACCCAAACGAGTTTTTAAAATGTGAAAAAACTGAAGCTTGTTGACACATCCCAGGCCAGATAGTAAATGACAGATCCAGCTCAAGAAGTCAGCCTTTCAAGGGCTCAGCCCCTTGCTTTTGATCTACCATATCGTTTTATCCCAGAAGCCACAGGGATGTTGTCTAAGGGTCTCTCCAAAAATGACACACTCATGCGTTCTGAAGGTCCACAGACTACAGTATTTCGCACAATTTGGTGACAGAAAAAGAACTGCCTGCAGCAAAACCAGCAAACTGGAGACTGAGAATTTAGTAGTTTTACCTCCCTAAACCCAAAGCTTTTCAAGCAAAATCTCACAGAGAGCAAAACAGAGAAGACTGTTCTGTTTGTTGCCCTGAGAACGACTCCCGGTTGTGGCCCCTCATCACTGAAGCAAGCCAGGCTGCTGGTGCAAATTACTCCTGCCTGAGGCTGGGCTGCTGGAAGAGAAGGCCCCCAGGAACCTCTCCGCCCGGCCTGACCTATTTAGACGCGACATGTCTGATGAGGTCAGAAGTAGAGCTAATAGGGATGGACAAGAAGGTAGGCTTGGGGTGGCCCAAGGGAGACGAGCTCACAGGATGTGGTTCCAAACATTCCTGGGGGAAGGTCTCTCTAGAGAAGCTGTGTCTGCTAAATCAGACCGTGTCGGTGTCCTGCTTAAAACTTTGCAATGACACCCTTGTGAGCTCGTGAAATAGTCCAAGCTTCTTACTGTGGCCTCAAAGGTGTGACCACTCCGTATCTCTCCCTTCACTCTTTCCCCCCAGCCCCTGAGTTCTTTGAGTGAGAATCAGTTACTTTTAGTTCCAAAATGGCAATGTCTTCTTCCTTCCCTGGGTGCCTCTGCATAAGCGTTTTCCTTTGACTAAAATACATTCTTCTCCCACTTTAATTTGCCTTATCCTACTGGAGCTAAGCTTGCAGCTGAAGTATCACTCCAAGAGCACTTTTCAGCGCAGGCGCGTGACACTTCTTTGTGCCTCCCTTGTCCAATGAGGTAGTCTTACGGGTGTACTTGTGCATTAATTGGGAACAACTTGCCTATTATTTTACCAGTATCTACTGCTAGATTGTGAGTTACACAACCACTGCATGACTGCTTCTCTACAAGTCCAATAATCAGTTGCCCGCTCAGTCTCCATTAAATGTCCACAGATATGTCAGACTTACGTTCTTTAATGAACTGCAGATACACATCCCAAATTTATGCCTTCTGCAGCTAACCCATGCAGGTTACTGCAACAGGCTCCTAGCTGAACTCACAGATCTACTCTTACTTCCTTCCACTGTATTTTTAACACAACAGCCAGAGGAATCCATTTATTGCATAAGACACACCATGTTTCTTCTCAGCTCACAGCCCTTGCATGTTACAGATCATATAAAACAAAGCCTCGCCGTGACCTTCACTGCTGTGCCCAATTTAACCCAGCTACCTCCAGTCCGCATCTCCTCCAAACGTCCTCCTCACGGTGGTCTAGCCCGGTGAGGCTTCTCTCTGTTCCCAGAACATGCCAAGCAAGGTCTTGTCTTGCAGCTTTTGTACCCACTGTGATCTCTGCTGTGGCAAGACCGGCCTCCTGGCAGCCAAAGCACCCTTCTTTCTCCCATGTTTTCAAGTTTCTGCTCAAAATCTCACATTATGATCGAGAATATCCCTGGCTACATGAAGAAAAAAAAGCCATTCTCCATCCCCTTCTTACTCTTTGCTTCTTTCCTTCTGAAGGCATATCTCTTCCCACGTCCACTATAACCTGTAGCTGTCTACTTACTGCTTAAATCACCTTCTCCTCTAGAGTATTAACACCCCAGAGCCTGGACTTGTGCTTCTTCGGTGCTATTCTCCCCAAAATTAGAAGGGTTGGCCGATAATCAACTGACTGTGCAATGTCTTTATTTAAATATTCGCAAACATGGAAGGCTTGTTGATTGGAAGACGAAAGCTTTTGGCAACGTTACAGATAGATAGGCACAGACAACTCTTTCCCCTATTAACATATATTCTTACGGGGGAAACTAACAGACAGCCAGACTCAAATATCTCAAAGAGTCAAAGTGAACAGAAAACTAAGCACTATGGGTTAAACTGCAGCTGAGACAGGGCAGTTCAGACACAGATGAGAAACCCTGGTGAGGAGCTGGTAAAGGAAATTCTAAAGCCACCAGGAAAATAGGAAAATAGGAGTGGGCCTCTGCAAAGAGGAGAGACGGATGTGAGACTTTTGTACAAAGTAGAGCCTCTCAAAGAGGACAGAATTTTCCCCGTTATCCCAAATGAACTGTAGACAAATATGTCACCTGCCCGGATTCTTGGTAGGTCTCTCTGTGCCACCATGAAACAGAGATCCGGGATTAGGTAGTTTATTCAAGATGGGATCCTAAAAAGCACAGTGAGCAGAGGAAGTAGGAGAGGAAAAAGGGAAAGGAAAACAGGAAGCAAGCTCAGTTCTGCTGGGGGCTCTTGAGAGTTTGTGTAGAACGTTCTTCGGAATCATCCCTTGAGTTTGGGGAATGGGACACGGACAAACCGTTCCCACCTCCCCGTGGTCAGGGATTGCTCCATGGCTATGAACTTTGCTTCTGCTTTCAAGCCGAACCAGATCTCAGCCAGGCAAGTTTTTACAAAGCCAGAGACAGCTCTCAGGAAGAAAAGAGAGAAGGTAAGAAGGTAAGAAGTAGCCAACTGCACACTAGGAAATGTCTACAGCTAAAGAAGAACTCAAGTGGACCAAAGGAACATAAGATGGGAATTTCCCGGGAGGAGAGTCCTTACGAACAATGGGAATCCTCAGTATGCACATACGATGGCGTGAGGGTTGTACTGTTATACTCCCCACATGTTGCAGAAATCCTGTTGAGTAATTATGAATGTCCAGCTTTTGAGGGTCAGCAGGATGACAAACAATAGAACTGTAAAGACAGACAGGCAGAAATGTGTATACAGAGGAGGGAGGGGGAGAGGGTCTTCTCTGTCAGCCCAACAAAGGCCAGGGCAACAACAGATACACTTTGAAGTCAAGAGAAAACTGAAGCTTAAAAATGGACTGGGTATAGACCTGGGGACCCTTGTGCAAAAGAAAATGGCGTGGTTATTTTTTCTAAAGACTATAGTATGTGGTTACTGGGACTGAACCAGGGACCTTGCACTTGCTAGGCAGGAGCTGGAACCACTGAGCTAAATCTCCAGCCCTACAAAAGTTCAGGTTTGTAAGGGTTAAAAGAATTCGCAAGATGGATGGTGATTGCTGCACAACAGACTTGCCATTTGATCCACCAGTTTACTTCTGGGTATGTTTTTCTGCACAGACAAAGAAGGAGCTCCGGGTGTTGGCCCCTCGCTGTTCCCTGCGGCCCTTTGCACGGAGCCTGAACCATGGAAGCAACTCAAGCACCCATCAGCAAATAAAGGAGCAAGGACAACAGAGTCCATGCACACAGGTGAATACACTCGTGCCTGGAAAGGGGAGAAATTCCAGAACACACGGCAGCATGAGTGAACCTGGAGGACATTATGCTTAAGTGAAAGGAACCACTTTCAGAAGGGCAAATACTGAATGTTTCCAGTTAAGTAAGGGACCCTGAGTAGTTAAAATCAGACACAAGAAATGGAATAGTGGTTGCAAGAAAGAGTGGGAAATGTATGTAGATTTTAATGAGTATTTAAATGTAGTTAGCATTTAATGAATGCAGAAATTCTGGTTTCTTTTTTTTTTTTTTTTTGAGACAGGGTCTTGCTTTGGTAGTTCAGGGTGGCTCTGAGCTTACTATGTAGCCCAGGCAAGCCTTGAACTCAGCAATCCTCCTGCCTCTGCCTGCCAAATGCTGGGGTTACAGGTATGAGACACCACGCCCGGCACTGTGGTATGTGGTACTGATTGCTGGTGGGTGTGAGTCACTACGCCCAGTATTGTGGTATGTGATTACCAGGATTGAACCGGATACCTTGCCCTTGCTAGCCACATGCTGGAACCACTGAGCTAAATCTCTGGCCCTGCAGAAATTCAGGTTTGTAAGGGTTAAAAGAGTTCTCAAGATGGATGGTGATTGCTGTACAAAAAATGTGAAGAGTTAATGTCACCAGAGTATACAATTAAAAGTGGTTATGTGGGTATAGTGGCCCATACCTATAATCCCAACTATTAGGAGGCTGAGGCAGGAGGATCCCAAGACTGAAGCCAGCTTGGGAAACAGAGACCCTGTTTCAAAATAAAATAAAGTAAATAAAATAAAATAATAAAATATAAAATAAAATAAAATAAAATAAAATAAAATAAAATAAAATAAAATAAAATAAAATGGGCTAGGGAACAGAAATCAGCATTAGAGTGCTTGCCTAGCATCCATAAGCCCCTGAATTCAATCCTCGGTACTCCTTCCACACACACAAACACACAAAGGTAAAGTTAGTAAATTTTATATTGTATATATTTTATCCCAACAAAAACATTAGGGGAAACAGCGGACTGCTGTTAAAGCTATTTGAGTAGCTCAAGGACACTGCAAAGTTACAGACTCTAACCGACTTAGCAGGTAGCAAGAATATGAAGGTAGAGAGCATAAATTCCTTGGAGTAGTTACTAGAGAAAATCACACAATTTCATGTTTATTCCCCAATGAAAAAGATTCCTCAATTATACAGGCTGTAGTGGCAGTTTCTGAGGTCTTGTATGAATCAGATAAAACTCTCCAACATCTCTACACTAACGCTTATCCTCACAGATGCACGGACCCACACACGCACACCAAGCTGGGCAAGGCCCCCGTGACTGTCAACAGCTCAGCACACATCGCTAGTCTTGTTGCCAGAACACAGACATTTTAACAAGCATATTTATTTCTTGGCTCAGCTGAGAATCAAAGTATCCCTAACAAGCACAATTGAAAAATCTCACACTTCTACTCCGTTTCCTTTCAGGAAGTTCAGAACACTTAGCAGAGTTGTCGTCGCTGTTTTGTGCACACGTACTCACCGCTCCAGGGCGTGATGGGGGAAGAGGAGCCACAAATTCTAGACGCAAACAGCCCACATCTGACATACGGTAGGTAGTAAGACCTGCTGACAGCCATCCGACAATGACGTGGACCTGCCTCAATCATTCGTGTTCTGTGCTATGTCTTTGTCTTGCGAGGCGGAGACACAAAGTCCTCTTGAGATTTTCCAAGTCGGGAGGGGCCAGCTGGGCCACCATACTGATTCTTTTCGGCTTGAGTGCAAGTTGATACTTCTTCTCTTTGACTTGATTCTTGCAGCTTCTGGGACACATGAGAAGACTGTCAACACCCCTAAGGAGCAGTGAGGGTCATGGTCTTTTATGGTCATAATTCCATTCTCTTTCGCTTTGCCACACAGAACAGCATTCCCCTTAGATAAAGGGCTGAGAAAATACTTCAAATATTCTAACTTTCTGGAGCAGGAGGACAGAGAAGCGTTTAAAGGTAGAAGATTCTCCCGCCTGCCCTGTTCTTCTCATCGTGAGCCCTTGGCCAGGGCTGGTCCCTCTGCCTGGAACACGCTGGCCCCAGATTGTAATTTCCCGAAGAGCAAACACGGTTTCTGCTTTGGTTCACCCTCATATCTCCAGAGTTTGACATATTTTCTGGTACATAATAGGTACTTGAGAAATATTTTGACAATAACAATACTGAAATAACGAATAAATCTACTAATCTTTTTTTTTTTTTTTTTTTTTTGCTTTTTGAGACAGGGTCTCGCGTCGTAGTTCAGGCTGGCCCTGAGCTCACTATGGTGCCCAGGCAAGCCGCCGCGAACTCAGCGATCCTCCTGCCTCTGCCTCCCGAGTGCTGGGATGACAGGCGTGAGCCACCACGTCCGGCATTGTGGTATGCGGTGTTGATTGTTGGTGGGCGTGTCTCCACGCCCAGCATTATACGTGGTTACCAGGGATTGAACTCAGGTCCTTGCGCTTGCGAGGCAGGCGCCGGAACCACTGAGCTAACCCTCCGGCCCACTACTAATCTTATTTTACTGAAAAATGCAAACATGTTCGACAAATAGGTATTGCATAAATTAACCAGTATCTTTATAACTGGTGTATTAATAGTATCCACCAAATAACAGCAGCTACTCAATAAAGTTATTGACAGAATTATATAAAGTAAAGGAAATAAAACTCCTAAGAGGGTCTGGCACATAATAAGCACTAAATAAATATTGGTTAACATTAGCTTTGCTATTGTGTTCCATAATAAGAGGGTATATGAAATTATTACTTAATATGAATTTCTTCTTCACATTATGCTGGTAACCCAGTCCATCCTTCAGCATGGGCAGTGTTTTTCAAATGACGAAAGCGAAGTTCAAATAGACACTTAGCTGCACAGCTAAGAAAAAGCAAGCTTTGGATTCCAATTCACTTGTCAGACCCCAAACCATTGGTATTAAATCCACTTTTTCTATGCTCATCTAGCAATGGTCAAATCAACAGACTAACAGATTGTCAACCTTATTGATTTTGAAGATCAACATTTTTAATGTGTTCCCTGAAGAGAAGGTATCATTTTACTCAGGAGGCACCATGATTAGAAAATGATAATTCTATGCTTAGTTATTTAAAAAATAAGTTCTCCTTTCTTATTATAACCAAGACAATGGCGCATTACTGGAAACTGTTATCTATGAACCTGACTTAAGCTGCGGCTCACCAGAAGTTGCTGCTTCAGCCAAGATGACTTCAAGGTGGTGATTTTATTGTGTCACTTTGTTTTTAGTCTCTTGAAGTATATTTTAAAAGTGAATAGGAGACCTCAGTGGAAAAATCGATTATATATTTCCATTTTAATGTAAACATTTAGTGTCCAACATTTTGCCTCACCATCACATTAGCATCTGAATGCAAAACACCATTCTAGAAATTTATTTCAAAGCTTTCCTTTCTCTTCGCAGCAGAGAAAGTAAACAGAGCAGAAGAGTCAACCCAGCCTGTAGGTGACTAAACACAATCATCCTAAGGAGAGGTGAGGTTTGTGGGGATTAACTATGGGTGGAAAATTACAAGACAGCTTTAAAACAACCTTCTCCAAGGAGCTGCTGAAGTGTTTGAATTTTTAAAGACTCGATGTCCTGTTTTGCAAATATTACACTTCCCACCAATCTAATAAAAATAATAATAAAATAATAATAATAAAGGAAGTTGAACTTACAATGGTCAACTTAAGCGATAAATGACTAAGTTTCCCTTTTTATGTCGAGAAACTACCATCTCTGAGATTACTAAACAAAGGGCCTTTGGCTGATACCCACAAGATCTGAAAGCGCAGTTACAAGCCCAAGGCTGAGTCTTGCCCTTTCCTTTTCCAGTGAGCTGATATCCTGCTTCCAAAGCTGGGGAGACTCTCTGTCTTCTTCCTGAGAAATATTCATCCTTTCTGGGCCTGGCCACATCCGCCCAGCATGCCAGGTGCAATTGAGGCAATTTAGGCTGAGTGCAAAGTGCTCAATTTCAGGCTGAAAACACGCCAAAGACTCCTTATAAAAGCTACATTCAGTACCTTCAATTCCACATTCCTTTCTGTGTGCATTGACTGCCATTATTACCCAGGATTCCAAAAGCAGCTTGGCTGCATTAAATAAGAGTCAGGAATGAAAACAATAGCAAGGAACTGCTGGAGGACACAAAGCTGGAATAATGAAAAGGGAACAGCCAGACATGTCAAATGAGCTCTGGCTTAATGAGCACAGAGAGGTTGGTTTTATCCAAACAGGCAGATTCAACCAGGTAAGAATTTCATCACCATACTCGAGTGCTAAGGGTATGCCTCAGCTCAGCCCCTTTGAGGGCTATTTGGCAGTATTTACTAAAACTAAAAAAAATACACGTACCGAGGGTACAGAAACTTCTTTTCCTAGCATCTGTCCTACAGAAAAACGCAGGTTGTTTGTGCACAATGAGAGATACACAAAGATTTTTCAACACTGAGTTGCTTATAAAAGGCAAAAGTGGAAAATGAGCCAATATCTACCTACAAAAAGTACCCTGTAGAATACTGTGCTACAACAAAGAGATCCTATTTTCAGCTGAATGACTAATAATACCCATGTACGCTGGTTCCAGGGTTAGAATGTTCCAGAAACTTTAAGTCCTACACACAGTAATATTTAGTCCTTACAACCATTCTTGGGGAGGCTCCTGAGTTATGCTCAGGAAACTAAGGCACTGAGATATCAAATAATCTGACCAAGATCGCATGACAACAAAGAATCATGCAAATCCAAGCCATCTATCTCCAAAATACATCTTGCTTCTCAAGGATTTTCATGGCAATTTCTCTTTGCATTTAAAAAGCAAGCTTACATATACAACATGATAGGATTTTTTCCTAATATGTGTACATATACACACACACATTGAGTTTTACTAAATATTTTCCATAGGTGCTATTGTTATAATACAGAGAAAGGGTATATTCCAGTGGAAGGAGGTAAGAAGGGAAGAGATTGAGGGGATGATCAGGGTTTGCCTTTATCTGTAATGTTTTCATCTTTTTAAAAAGGAAAATATGAAGGTGTAAATGAGGTCCAGAATGTATGAGAAGAATTTTGAAATTAGAAGAAAATGTTCAAAGGGAAAGGGGAAGTGGTAGAGAGCAGGGAAAAACAAAGAAGGGAAAGAAAAAAATTCAATGATAAAAAGAAAAAATCAGAAACAAAGCTGACGTGTATAGGAAGAGTGGAGGTTTCAAGAGAGGGCAGGAGAATGGGGAAAAAAATAAGAATCAAGATATATTATGTATAGGTACCAACTCTCAATGATGAATGTGATCATAATGACTGTCACAAAATGGCTCCGTCAAGCACCCCAACACATTGTAAGCATTTTAACAACATATCTTCCCTTTGAACTTTTTTTTTTTTTTTGACACAGTCTTGCTTTTTGTAGTTCAGGCTGGCTCTGAGCTCACTATATAGCCCAGGCAAGCCTCGAACTCAGCAATCCTCCTGCCTCTGCCTCCCGAGTGCTGGGATGACAGGCGTGAGCCACCACACCTGGCACTGTGGTATGTGGTATTGATTGGTGGTGGGCGTGAGTCTCCACGCCCAGCATTGTACGTGGTTACCGGGGATCGAACCCAGGACCTTGCGCTTGTGAGGCAGGCGCTGGAACCACTGAGCTAACCCTCCGGCCCTTCCCTTTGAACTTTTAATTAAAACATGTTACAAAATGATATACACACCATGATAGGGTGTTTGTTTGCACAGACACGCATGCCTACAGTGTGGATGCAGAGGAAATGTCAAAATTAAAGAGGGTGAAAATATCAGAGAGGGAAAGGCCAACTAGATCTGACGCCAGCTCTGACATCGCCTAATTTGCTCTCTGGAGTAAGATGATTGCTCTCTAAACTCTAACTTCCTCAAATACAAAACAGAACCAGTGAATTCCGTTGGAGATATTTCTAATATCTTCATAATGTATGAAGAGTTTTTCCACCAAAGAGTGCATAGCAAATGGTCGTAATTTTTAATTTATGCACTTATTTCCCAAGTGTTTGTGCCCAACACTGTCTAAGCACGGAAGATGCATTGGGAAACATGACAAGTAAAATCTTTGCCCTCATAGGACTTCCTTTCCAGAATGAAAAGACAAGATAAATGACTAACTAATATCATGTGGTCATATGAACTATCTGAAACAGAGAAAAGGTTTACCTGAGAACTATCAGTGAAACAATCATGATGTTGAACCATCCAGGAAAGAATGAGAGGTGAAAAATTATAGACTAGATCAATTCAGGCATCCATGAGGTTGTCTTAACAATGGCTTTTAACTAACGACAACTGTGCCCCTGCTGTGTTCTGAATGTTCGTTTCTCCCACCAGAATGTGTGTGTTGAAAATGAAGCCCCAGTGTCATGACATCAAGAGGTGGGACCTTTGAGAAGTGTCTAAGTCATGAGGACTCTAGCTCCATGACTAGGATTAGTGCTCCCATTAAGGAGGCCCCGGGAGATCAACATCTGCTTCCACTGCACCATCTCTGAATAAGAAAGTGATCTCTCTCCAGACCCGATCTTTTGACACCATGATCCTAGACTTTCCAGCCTCCGTAACTGCACACAATCAATTTCTGCTACCTGTGCATTAACGCAGTATAAGGGATTTTTAAAATAGCTGCCCAAATGATCTAAATATTATCTAAAGGCTATTGTTTGGCAATGGTTAATGCCTTTACCATAATGATTTCAGGTGAGGGTATCTACATACACACAGCAAAACATGTGTTCCCAAATGGCAATAATCCTGCCACTAGAAACCCCAGATCCAATCTCTGTACTAAACTCAGATTCACACCTGCATTCAGCATCTCAGTGGAAGACCCTGGCCCAAGTTCTTTATCTTTTTCAGTGGCAAATATATCCTTCCAATTGCTCAGACCCAAACGTTGAAACCATCTTTACTGGTCTCCTAAGACTGCTACAAGAAACTATTCCAAGTGAAATGACTTCAGACACAAACAGCAGCCTCCCAGCTCTGGAGGCAGAGGGTCTAAAACGAAGAAGCCAACAAGATTGATCCTGACTGAAATTTCCAAGGGAGAGTCTGTCGTATGCCTCTGTCCTCGCTGCTTGTTCTCCCTCCCTCTGCACTGTGGTCTAGTCTCTGTAAGACACCAGGGATCCCATTCAAAAACAGACCTAACCTAACCAGGTCATCTGCTTAGAATCCTGAGGCTCCCACTGTACCCAGAGGAAAAGCTATGTTCTTATCTGAGCCTACAGGGTCCCTCTCAGTCTGGTCCCTGTTTACTCCTCCCACCTTCTCTTCTATGGTTCTTCTTCTGTCCACCAGCAGCACTGGTTTTCTTAGCCACTCACAAATCAGCCAAGCTAGCTTCAGCCTCACTGACTCTTTCATCCCAACTGGATGGCTTTAAGGCATTTTTTAAAAAGTATTGGAAAAGGGAAAAGAGTATTTACAAAAAATGTATGTGTCTAATGAAACAATAAAGCGAACAGCTGTGTATTCATGTTTACAGTTTTTTAAAAGATGCATTAAAATTTTCTCAGATAGCCACATGAACAACTCCTCAGATCTCCGCTCAAATGTCAAAGGCCACAGTACCTCAAGCCTCACAGCAGGTGCTGCTCCCCAGGGGCAGGACTTGACCTCATGGGGCAGCAGCTGGTTGTGTCAGCACATGGAAACAGATCCTCCGAAATAACAGTGGCTGCATATCGACCATACTTGCAAAGCTGATGCACAAAACCAGAACGTCGATGTATTAATTTATTCTGAGCACGATACCTGGAGAGAGGAAAGATGCAAGAGAGTTGGTCCAGCCCTGTAGATATATCACTTGAGAACAGTAAATGCTTATCATTGCTTTTATTAACAGCTTTATCGAAGTATAGATGATGTACCAAAAACCAGCACACATAGTCAATTTGGATAGTGGAGTATTCCCAGAATACCATCATCATATTCAGGAGAATAACTATATCACCCTCCAAAAGTTTTCTAGCGCTTTCATTTGTGTTTACTTATTGTGCTATTGTTAGTGTGTACATTAAGGACATGTAACATGCTATCCATTTCTCTATGTGTGTGCATGCGTGTGTGTGTTTCAGTTCTGTCTCTCTCCTCTTTTTACTGAGAATTGAACAAAGAAACTCGTGCATGCTAGATAAATGCTGTACCACTGAACTATATTTCTAGCCTTTTTTCAAATTTTATTTTGAGGTAAGGTTTGGCTAAGTGGTCCAGGCTGGCCTTGAACTTGTGATCCTGATGTCTCTGGCTCCCAAGAGCTAGGAATACGTGCATATCACCATGCCTGGTAGAGATGCAGTCTCTTGATGTGCAGAGTACAGTACTGGTAACCATAGGCAGGACGTCGCACTGCAAACTTCTAGAAGTCACTCATTTTGCTTAACTGAAACTTGTACCATTTTGGCCAGTACATCCCCATTTGTCTCTTCCTCCAGCCCCTGACAACCTCTATCCTATTCCTCGTCTCTCTGAGTTTGGCTACTTTAGAATCCTCTTGTAAATCAGCTATCTTCCATAAAATAACTACTCTGTACTACTCATTCTTGTGCTCAGTGTTTACTCTAACTAACTTGTTTTGTCCTCACAACAGGATGTAGCTTGGATTGTCAGTCTGATTCTCCTGATGAAGAAACTGAGGCACAGTGAGACCACGGAGTTGCTTCCAACAACTGAAAATGTAGGGGGGCTGGGATTTAACCTTGGCACTTTCTTATCACCTATTTCCTACTGAATTACAGATTTGGAAGACCTCTGTTAACACTACAATTTGATTACAGTAATTTACTATAAAAACTCTTAACTTCCAAGTCAGCTGAGCATTTGGGTCAGCAAGATTTTCTTCCCAGAGAACCAGTACCATGAAAACTCAGATTCTTAGCAGGAAAGGCATACAGTTCAACTGGATCTAGAAGGCCTGGCATGCTCTGTATAGGGCTGTTTGAGGCCATTTACTCCATGAAATATGCACCCCTGCCCCAGCACGAGGCTTAGGAAGTACTGTGTCTCGTGGCCTGTGGCCTCCTACCCCCTGAACAGTATTAATTGTCCCAGCATCTCCTTTCTATTTCTTTTTTTTTTAATTGAATTCTTTATTGGTACAATTTATATACATCTCAAAATCACATATAACATTGGGAAATTTGTACCAGTATATGCCACAAGTTAATTCTCATTTTTACCCATATCCCTACCCACTCCCCCCTCCTCCCCCCTTATACATGCTCTTTTATTTTCTTTCTGTATCCTATTTATTCCTTCCCCTCATCAT
>PVIC010027276.1:0-23983 GCA_004025085.1 Thryonomys swinderianus
AGAAAGAAAGAAAGAAAGAAAGAAAGAAAGAAAGAAAGAAAGAAAGAAAGAAAGAAAGAAAGAAAGAAAGAAAGAAAGAGAAAGAAAGAAAAAGAAAGGAAGGAGGAAAGGAAGAAAGGAAGGAAGACGAATGTTTCCCATTTTGGAAGTACTCCAGTCTTCACCAGTCTGCTCGGACATCGGTGCCCAGTTCCTTCACCCTGCCAGTGTAGACTTCCAACAGCAACTCTACAGTGAGCTCCCAGCCTTGGACTCTGGGCTCGAAATTAAATGTTCGATCCTCCTGTCCCTTACCTTCCATATTCTTTGACCAAACAGCTACCGGATCTTTTGACTCTGTTGTGCAGACTGCCATTGTGGATTCTTCCTTCTCTGATCCTGAAAAGCTAACTTAATATTCTCTATGCATAATTATACACACACTTTCTCTCAAAACTCAGTTCCTATCATCTTTTCTACTACTGCATTTCTCTCTGGAATTTTTCATGGAAGCCATCCTTTCTGTATACTAGCTTTGGTATGTCAACAATTTCTATATGTATTCCCTTACATTTGTTCCAGTTGCTCACTATCCATCACTAACTTCTCCTTTGGATAACAATAGCATGCAAATGATATCCAAATACATTGCTTACAATCTTTTTCAGCTTGTATGTCATACTTGGATTTCTGGCTGAAGACATTAAATGATAGCACATGTGTGTTTCCAAATGGACTACCTCATCTTCCTTCTTATCTCATAGTTTCTTTCCAGGTACTTTGAGAGGCACTATATCTTCCCAGTTGCTCAAGAAACTTTCCAATTAATTCCTATCTCGAATTACCAAGTTATACAACTTTTACTACTTAATACCAGTTTATTCTTATTCCTCCATTGTACTACCATCATTACTAATTGAAGTCAAACACACACAAAACAGACAGGTATTTTAAGCATTGTTACATCAGGTAATTTCTTATTGAAATGTACTCTACTTTTCCATGCCTAAGTATATCACTCAGCCTTCTACTTCAGTCCTTAAGTCTGAACAGTGATCTTCCTCCGACTGACTCCTAGTTTGCTTTGCCTTTATGGAGCTGCCACCTTTCTGCTTAGGAAGCAGTTCCTGGCACTCTTCTTCCTTGTGTTGTCCTTTAATATGTTACTGATCACTTATTCAGGTATCTACTAAAGTCTTTCTCACGTACAGAAGTAGTACATATGTAACTCATTAGTCATACATATGTAACTCATCATTCATATTGAATGTCACATGGATCATCAATTACTAATATAGTGCCTGGAACAGTGTAGATATTCATTTAATTTCTCATAATAAAAAAAGAAGGAAAAGAATTAGACTTTGAGATTACATAGCTTATTCCAGTAGCTAATCAAATTCATTCCATTTGGTTACTTGTTAAACACGTCAAAAGGAACAAGGAAACAAAATCACTTTCAAGAATTAGATATTTAATAAAACTTCTAATTTAAATTATTTTTCTGTTTTATTTCTAACACACTTTAAAGTACCACATGATAGAAGTTGCTACAGAGAAAAGAATTTTGGAAGGAGCTAAGATTTTATTTCTTTCAATAATCCTATTATTGGGGAACCTCAGTAACTGTGGAAAGAGAGTCTAAATAAACTAGAGCTCAGATCAATTCTGCTTTCAGCCAGCAATAAAACTGTCATAGAGTTTTACCAAATAAAATAAAATAAAATAATTATTGGCAAAGAATAACAGAATCAGTAGCTCAAACTAGTGATTTTGAAGAGCTTTGCCAGCTGGAAGAAAGAGGCAACTTAGTGATAATCATAAAAAGTTTCACTTGTTATTATGTGTTGATTCTTTTGTATTTTCCTTCAAGCTGTAAATTGTACAATTCAGACTTTTAAGTATCTGTAGATGAAATGAAAAATGTCATAAGTTTAAATACTTCTCCCTTGAAAGAAATCAATAGTCAGTTCTCTCGTCAATATTGTATACTCTCAGGAAAAGGATGGCCGTATCAATATTTTAACACCAGCCATATACTCATCCTTAGCTACTTGTTTCTAGTGGCTTTGGGTGATGGTAAAAATGTCAGTGATAGTTTTCAAATAAAGCTCCACAGTAATAATAATAATAATAATAATAATAATAATAATAATAATAATAATAATGTCATCACCAGAAACATGAGAATATTTTCATGACTTAAAGTTAGAATTTGATGGTGACCTAGCTATTCAGGCATCACCTATTTAAAATAAAAAATGCTGGTAAGTGTTTGATGGAAAATGCATCTATCTGAGTGAATATTCATCTATTTTTCAATGACAAGTAAGAATTTGACCTTGTGTTTGGAAGCTTTTCATTTAATAATTAAATAAAAGCAGTGTAACACCAGGCCACTTCTGATATTTAATGTTACCTATCACATGTCTTTCATAAATTAAATGTTTTCTTAAATTAACCCAGGGAATATTTGCATAATTTATCTCACTAAAGATATATGTAAATGTATATAGGCAATTTTAAATATTTGATTGCATAACATAAGTAAATTCTTATTCATTAATCATGTTTTAATTTATTAAGCTATTTATTTGGGGCTTTATTTATGTGATATAATCTAAATAGGCACAGGCTTAAGGCATAGTGATATATATATAATAAAGTCAAATCATGTTTCTGATTTTTCATGAGATTTTGGTCCCTTTCTTTAAGCTGAACCTTTCTTGTAACTCAGATATGGAATTTACCCTTATTGAGGTATCCAAACGGTCTAAGGCTCTTTTTTATTAAGAAATATGATCTCCTCATGCCTGTAATCCCAGCACTCGGGAGGCAGAGACAGGAGGATTGCTGAGTTCGCGGCGGCTTGCCTGGGCACCATAGTGAGCTCAGGACCAGCCTGAACTACAAAGCGAGACCCTGTCTCAAAAAAGCAAAAAAAAAAAAAAAAAAAGAAACATGATCTCATGTTGCTCAGTTTGGTTTGGAACTGCTGAGCTCTAAAGGTCTTCCTGCTTTAGCTTCCTAAATAATGTTTAAGTTCTATTCCAAGAAAGGATTTCATTTCAAACAACTCAGTCCACTTACCATTTTAAAGCTTAGAACACAAGTGATTGACTGGTTTCCCAAGAAATAAATTTTACCATGGAACTGGACTGCTTTGAAACTCTTCCCATTTTATCTGAATACATTTTGACATGAAAATTCCATTTTAGTACACATCATTTGTTTGTTATTCGATGTGTAAGCAATTTTGTCTTCACCATTTTTGGTACTTGCTATACCTCCCAGAACCAATTAGTAAGTACTGAAGCACCACTGTATTTTTTTTTTTTTTATTCCTAAGCCCCTTTTCTAGTCTTTGGCCTAACATCCTAGGTTTTTTTCTGTAAAACACAAGAATTCCACTTTTTTTTTTTTTTTTTTTTTTTTTTTTTGAGACAGGGTCTCGCTTTGTAGTGCAGGCTGGCCCTGAGTTCACTATGTAGCCCAGGCAAGCCTCGAACTCAGCAATCCTCCTGCCTCTGCCTCTTGAGTGCTGGGATGACAGGCGTGAGCCACCACACCCGGCACTGTGGTATGTGGTATTGATTGCTGATGGGCACGAATCACCACACCCAGCATTGTATGTGGTTACTGGGATCGAACTCAGGACCTTGCGCTTGTAAGGCAGGCGCTGGAACTTCTGAGCTAAATCTTTGGCTCAGAGTCAAGGGCTTAAATCAACAGTGCTGATCTAGTGCAGAGGAAAGCAGTTTACTATATAACACAGAAGCAGCCACAAAACATGGATACCAATCCCTTAATCATGGCAGATGAGGTCTTGCCTTCCTCCAATGAATCCCCAAATATGATGATTAACTCTAAATCCTATTTATGACAGGTACCAAGATGGTTTTTTCTTACTCCGTATTTGCTAAATAGATCAAGCAGAAATTGTGCCAATATCATTCAGTGTCTGTAATTGTATCTTTAAATGAGATTAGCACTTTTCTAATCATGAAGGTAAAAGATCTATAGCCTGAAGAAAGAGGTCAGTCTCCTATAGATTTATGTTCTGTCTACATCAATCTTTGATAATGGGAAAAAAATAAACCAACAACTCCTTACTGCTTCTACCTTCTCAACAGGTGTTATTTAGGTCTACAATGTTGTTGTATAGCTATCTTTATTATTCAGACTTAACCACATATTCACTACAGTGGACTTCATCCCTGTGAGGGCATGCATTCTGAAAGGATTATACATTGTCTTCTTTAGAATGAACTTGAAGTTCCACTTTTTTTTTTTTTGGCAGAGTCTTGCTTTGTAGTTCAGGCTGGCCTTGAGCTCACTATGTAGCTCAAGCAAGCCTCAAACTCAGCAATCCTCCTGCCTCTGCCTCCTGAGTGCTTGGATTACAGGCATGAGCCACCACACCCAGCACTATAGAATGTGGTACTGACTGCTGAGTCACCACTCCTGGTATTGTGGTATGTGGTTACCAGGGATCAAACCAGGGACATTGTGCTTGCCAGGCAGGCGCTATAACCACTGAGCTGAATCTCCAGCCCCAAAGTTCCATATTTTAAAATGTACTTTACCTTACATTGTGATTTAAATATAAAACAATCTGAAAATGTTTCATGTGTTTAGAGGCTGGGTTTTGTTGGAAGAAGTATGTAATTGGGCACACCTTTGGAGGATGTATATTTTCCCTGGCTACTTCTGTCACTCTGTATTTCCTGCATGTCAGAGAATGAGGAGCTTTCGTGCCCCTTCCCTTTGCCATGTCTCCCGGGTAAACAGCAATAAACTGAGCCCTCTGAAATTATGAGACAAATAAACACCTCTTTTTAAAAATTGCACCAGTTAGGTATTTTGTCTCTGAAATTAAAAAGTAGCTAATATAGAAAATTGTTACCAGAGAAGAGGAGTTGACCTTATGGTTTAGAAGCCTTTGTAACTAGTCTGTGAGAGGAGTCTGGAAGTTTGGAGATACAAGACAGAGAAACTGTTAAACAGAACTTTGGACATTTCTAGTTAGAGTTCAGAGAACCACCATGATGATAGGACTGTAACGATTAAAAGCCAAGCTCAGAAGATATTAGATACAAACAAGCATTCCACTGGAATTTATACTACAAATCATCTGTGTTACACTGTCCAGAAAAATTGTCTACATTTTTCCTGAGTTCTCAGCATATGCAAGAGGCTGAGTTTGAAGATGATATAATAATTAATCTGACTTCTTTGGACCAAATTTTAGTAAAAACCAGGAATGAGAAGCAGAAAACAAATATTTGAAAAACTTAATATTTGGCCCTCAAAGAAAACACATACAAAGCTGGAGCAAAAGTAGGGTGATGAAAAGATTAATATCACTAAGAAGTCAAATACATGCCATCAAGACAATAGGAAAGATGACTTGCAGGCATCAAGAAAATAGCCAGACACCACCCCATGGCAGGCTCAAGTGTGAGAAAAAAACGAACAGCTGGAAATAGTGCTTTGTGAAGAGAACCAGAACCTCCTGCTCACACGGAGAGAAGTGTATGCTTTTCTTCAGCTAATCAGGCCAAAGATAGCTGAAACCATGGTCCAAAGGAGCAAGGATAATGAAGGAGTTGTCAGCAGAATTTGAGATTATGCACATGATACTGGTTTTTCAGTCATGCAGAATACAACAATTAGGAAACTTCCACCCACATTTCAAAGGCAAACATTGTGCCTCTTTGTGAAGCTGTGAAAGTAAAGCCAAAGGTTTGTTGAAGTCCAAAGATGTTGGAGTTCCCAGAAATATGAAATATTTGCCTGCGAAGACCATAGGCAAGGAGCAAAGTTCATCTACAAGCGGGCATCTGGGCTGCAAGCAGCCAGGACAAATGGGTAGGGTAGAATTCACATCTTACACCTTGGCCTGGGTCCTAGACATACAGTGATGGAATTTAATGTTTTCCCTGCTGGGATTCATTCTTGCTTTGATCTTATTCCTTTTTAATCCACCTTATTCCTGTTAGGAATGGGAATGTCTATTTGTTCTCTATCATTTTATGTTAGAAGTACGTTATTTTCCTTGTTTTTGTTTTATGAGGTTTTACATTTAAAAGTTTGCCTTGAGTCTCAGAGAAGACTTTGGACTTGGGCTTTTCAGCAATATATATCAGTTAAGCCTCTGGTGACTTTTATACATTTTACATAAAGAGGTGAACATGAGCCTTTTTGGGGAGAAGGAAAAAATATTATGGTCTAGATCTAAAATACCCCCTAAATTCTTGCTCCTTCAGAGTTCGATGCAGTTGAGAGTTGAATCCCCTAGGACATACGGACAGAGGGTACATCTTCCTCTGTGGTTCGACCCTTCCGTCTGTTCTGCATGGCTGCCAGGGAGGAAGTTTTCCTTTGCTATGCTCTCCCACCATGCCTTTCCTGCTTTCATGCCTATCAACTGTGGACTGGGCTCTCTTAAACTGTGAACCAAAATATACTTTTTTAAAAATAGAGGTAACAGATTCTTTTGGCCCCAGAAAGTAACATATTTCATGTTCATCATAGTCTAATGCTTCCAATTATAATAGCTTCTTACAAACCTCCTTAGATTATCAATATACAGTCATATCATACATTAATTGTATCCAGAGGTTTACTTTTCCTTTTTAATCTTTGTATCTATGCTTTTATTTTTATTTAATTCACTATTTAAGACTACCAATTGGATGGGTAATCAAAATGCTCATAAATTTTTGTTTCACTTTTTTCCTATTGTTCAAACATCTCTCTATAAAACACATGGCAGTTGTAAGAGCTGTGGGTAATGTTTATCACAAAAGAGATGCCCCATTATGTTCCCAGTTAACATTTTTTTTTTTTAATTTGGAAAGTACTGATTTGCTTAATTGGAAATTTGTGCTGAATTTTCTGAAATGATTATTTTTTTAAAAAATTATTGAATGATTTTTCTTTTCACTTACTTTTAATAAGCTAAATTACATTGATAATCTAGTGCTAAATCACTGCTGCAACACTCGAGTAACCTGAAACTGGCTGTGAAGTATTATTCTACTCATACCAAATAGGATTCAATTTGGTAATGATATCCTTGGATATTTTATATCTAAATTCATGTAACAGGATATAGTTTTTGTATACATAAATACTTTTTGAGTAGAACTATAAGGATTTTTCAAATATTAAAATGTTAGCCAATAGACCTTGTTCTTTTTATTTTTCTTTTATGTTTTGGACGTTTTGTGAAACACATTTGACAAGGCTATACAAATCTTGATGGGGGGAAATGTGTTGAAGTAAATTTTCAAAGCAGTTAAAAAGATATATTGCTTTTTCTCTCATATTGGTTCTTTTTTATCTTTTGTTACTCAGTGTTTATGCTATTTATTAGAGAATATTATTAAAATTATTCCTAATCACTCTATATTTTCAATAACAAATGACATCACATTTCATTTCTAATATTGAAAGTTATAGTTTCCTCTGTAACTCCTAGTCTTCACCTATGTTTTGATCAGGACATTAAATTTAAAAATCTTTCATTCTGAGCTTTTTGATTTATGGCCTTCTTGATTGCATATTCTTCTGCTTTGTTACTTTCTGCTTTTATTTTTACTTTTTTCTCCATTCTTTTTTCACTTTGATTGCTACGGTTTCTTACACTTTTACGATTTTCAGTCTTTTTTTTTTTATGGTAAAGACTGCTTTATTGGTGGCAGTTAGTACAAGTCAATAAATATTGATCCTTAAAGAAGAGCTCAGTTATTTATCATACTACTGGAGCTGACTGGAGCTGTCCACGTGACTGCTGGTCTGACTGAAGTCACTCCGGCTTCTTGGGAAATGATGCCACGGCCAATTGATAGATGGCATATGCAGTTCCACCAACTGTAAGAATCATAGTGGCTCTGTACAAGAGGGCATCAGTTATCCCACCCTTTAGATGCACTGGAATGTCATTGTCCTCCTGAAACAGTTTTTGTTTCTGTGGAACTTTATTTTCAAAATGCCTGCGTGAAGCAGTGCTGATGGTCCTCTGGCAGCATCTTGCTCAGGTTATAATACACCAACCGTGACAAACGTCTGCTACAAATGAAAGCTACTCCACCCCCCCCTTTTTTTTTTTTTTGAGACAGGGTCTCGCTTTGCAGTTCAGGCTGGCCCTGAGCTCACTATGTAGCCCAGGCAAACCTCGAACTCAGCAATCCTCCTGTCTCCACCTCCCGAGTGCTGGGATGACAGGCATGAGCCACCACACCCGGCACTGTGGTATGTGGTATTGATTGTTGGTGGGCATGAGCCACCACGCCCAGCATTGTATGTGGTTATCGGGATCGAACTCAGGACTTTGTGCTTGCGAGGCAGGCACCAGAACCACTGAGCTAAATCTCTGGCCCTGCACAATTTCTTTGAAGTAAATTTTAATTTGTTCAGCGTTTTAGTTTTACAAAACTCAAAATACTTCAGGAAGTATCTGCTGTTATATATTGTTTTAGTCCCTAAGGATTTCATGCTTTGCATTTCTCTGGTTAATTTTTTTTCAGTAATTTAGTCCTATGATAGTTGAAAAAATTTCTTTGGTTTATATATAACTTATTTGAAATTAAGATAGTTTTTTACACTGCTATAAAACACATTAAATATTATAAAATATTAATATTTCATAAAATTTGATAAAATATTTAAAATATAAATATCTCATAAAATTTGATAAAAATATAAATACATTAAAATGTATTTTATTTTGTTTAATTTTCGCTGGAAAACTGGTCTTCTAGTTTTCTCACCCCCTGAAACTGATGTATTAATGTATTTCATGAATTTGTCAAACTTTACTCTTGTATTTTGACAACTTTTCCTTGAAAGATGTTACAGATTGGCTCCTCTATGTTTTAGAGTCAGAATTAATTTCAGGAAGTGTATTGGAATATTTGCTTGAAACCAAAACCCATGAAAAAATTGATACTGAATTAGGTGAAACAGAAAGAAGATTCAAGCAAGAGTGCAATTTGTTAACTACAGTATTTTGTTGTACCAAAAATGTACGTCAGACAGTTAGATCACTGGATATGAACATGTAAGAAGTGCCACACTGAGAGGTGACTTTCTGTAGGAGAGACAATGTTAGTGTGAGCTATTAGGAGAAGACTGACTTTCAGATTAAGGTCACAAGTCTGTAGTTGTAGAAGTTTCATAAAAACATGTCTGAAGGTCAGCCTTCTTTTTGATTCCATACTAATTAGATGTATACAAATTTGAAGTGTTCTGTTTTTCTAGAATAAACTTTCAATGATACCAATATGAAGAAAATTAATGGATCATCACTTCCAGATTATAACTTCATATTAAAATAGGTATGCCAAGTTTCTCTGAATAACACGCGCTATTTATCTTTTCCATTATTTGTCATCTATCAAAACATTTTTTATCTAAAATTTATCTTTTGAGAGCAATATTTTAAAATTGTACTTTGAAATATTAATATATTTCACTTCTTAATAAATATTAACTTGTAATAATGACATATTTGGTCTTATAACAACTTTCTCACTATTTGTGTTACATTTATGCTTTCACTGCAGAGAAGCACAATATCGATTATCTCCAAAGCATGCTGTAAGCAGTACAGGCTGTAAATAGTTAAACCCCTCAAATTGGCTCATTCTAACAGGCAAATCTGATTGAAGGTGATGTGACATATGGAAGAGGCACCTAAGCACCAAGAAAGGGCATAGATTAGAATAACCTGCCTGCTAAAGGCCACAGCTGAAACCAGAATGACCTATACAATTATAAGGTACAACGGGAGAGGACACAGTAGTCCAAGTTGGATAGCTCACACCTCGATCCCATTCTATTGGCTGAAACTTTGATGACTTGAATGACAAAGACTTAATTACAGCCATATATTTTGTTTATTCTGTTCTTAATTCCAGAATGATTTGTCTTTGCCCTTCCCAAGCCTTGGCTCCATAGTACCCATAGCAATTGGATGACTGCATATCCTCACACACAGTTCCTCTAAATTTAGCACACAGTACATTTTTTACCCCAATAAAAATTAGTAACTTGCGTTGACAAAGGCCTTTGCTGCTTGCACAACACTGGCCATCCTGGTTCCCCAGTTCTCTGTTTCTTTAATTCTGACTTGGAGTTTTTCCTTCAGCCATACAGTGTACACTGGGCAGGAGACTAAATCTTACTGCAGAACTCTCTAGTAATTCCTTTCTGTATCTTTAGTTCTTCTCAAATACCTTCTTTTTATTTGATAAAAGTTTCCTTTTATTATTTCACTTAACATTAGTTGTACAATGTTTTGTAGTAAACAAATTTATGTATTGACTTCTTTATGCAGGGGTCATATACTGGGGATTAACATCAAGGCCTTCTCATTGCTATACTGCCAGTCCTTTAGTTTGATTTAAGGTCTTACTAAGCGGTCACACTTTCCAGGCCCCCAGAGTGTTGGAGTCACAACTCCTGCCTTTAGTGCTGTGCTTTTGCTGAATAAATGATTTAAACATAGCTCCTCTACTTATAGTGTATTATAAACATTAACTTTATCATTCTTTATTAACAGTAGAACTTAGAGCTCTATAGAGCTATAATTTCCTAAGGTTCAAAATCATCCTATATAATTATATTATAATCTGCATATAATTGAACTGTCAAAATTAAGTATACTTTTTTATAAGTAAATGCTTTCATTTTAAAGTTCCATTTCTATCTGGAATCAATTTTTCTGCATCAGGACTCAATTTAATATGTCTAAACTTGGGGTTATAAATAAGTAATACTATAATGTTTATCTGAGAACATTTATTTTTTTATATTTCAAGAAGTTATACATCATGCTTTCAATTTTCGAGAAGTGGAACTTTCTTTAAGTGTAGCAGTTCATTGTACTTTCCATTTTTCCTTAGCTATGTCGGATTCATACTTCCTTTTAATTCTGTAAACATTTTACCTTTTTTCACTTTTATTGCTCATTAAATTTTTCACTTTTCCTTACGCTTTGCATGGTTTTATTTAGGTTAGCATTTGCAATCATTTTTATGTTTGCTCTCTGTGCAGTTTATCAATTACTTTAAACTATTAATTTTATTAATATTTTGAATTGTGAAATTTTAAACATTATCTGGCCATACATTGCTCTTACTCTATTTTTTCTTCCTCTACTTATATAAAGTTGGTTAAATGTCAATGTTGCAGCTATTGTACATCTATGTTTCTGATATTCTTATGTGCTCTCACAATTTTTTCCTTCATGTATCAGCATACCTATTATATAATGGAATAGTTCCCAGATTAGTTTTGCTCCTTAGGAAATAACTAATATGTATTTAGTTCATAATATATTGAATTATTTTAGTATTTAAAATATATGTGTTGGGTTACAATTTTTATAAAATATACCCATTTAAACATCGTTGAATAATTGCAATAATTATAAACATCCATGAAACATTGACTAAAATATAAAATATTTCCATTAAAATATTTTTCACATTCATTGAACTCAGCATTCCTCATCTTGACACCAATAAATGTCTCTATTTATTATGATATGAATAATAGTTTCTTGTCTAGAAAAATGACATAAATGACAACACTAATCATTTGTTGTTTTATGATTGC
Source organism: Thryonomys swinderianus (assembly GCA_004025085.1). Classification (NCBI taxonomy): domain Eukaryota; kingdom Metazoa; phylum Chordata; class Mammalia; order Rodentia; family Thryonomyidae; genus Thryonomys; species Thryonomys swinderianus. The sequence continues at coordinate 11,608 of PVIC010027276.1, forward strand.
TTTTTTGTCAGAATTCTGGAGAGACAAGAAATTTGGCATAAAATTTTTATAAGTGAATACTTATGTTTGCATATTTATAATTTAGATTTGACTGGTGGTGAAAAATTCCACTTTGAATATTCAAAAAATTCAAATGCATTGACTAAGAAAATACAAGAGTAGTAAGACCAACAACCAAAATTCAAAGAAGTATGTCATTATAAAGATTCTTAAAATAGTTGATGAATTAAAAATATCTTAAGAACAACTCAAACTATTAGTTTGCAAGCTAAAAATACTACACATATATAAAAATGAAAAAATAAAATTATAGTAATCATAGAAGATAGCAATAAAAATAAAACACAAAATTTTTGAGTGAAATATAACATCAAAATATAAATTATATAGCTAAACAATATTGTAAATAAAACATTTTCAGAAGTCTATTAAGAAAAACCACTAAGATGAACCAATTATTTTGTATGATGTTGAACTTTATAAGATTAAAAATTTAAGATTGTGTTCAAATCATATTTCATGATGCAACTTACTCATAGAAAATGAAATGATATGTAAAAAAAAAAATGTCCATGGCAGCTGTGTTAAACTAGTCCAAAGTAGAAGCAATCCAGCAATCCAGAAGTAAATAATTAAACAAAATACATCATATCTATTCCAGGGAATCCTAAGTAGTACCGAAAGTTAGCCAGTCACTGATACATACAACAATATACATATATCTCAAAATCATTCAGTAATATGCAAATTTATATTAAAAGATATTATATCATCTAATATATCTGTTTATAAAACTATAGAAAGTTTAATAAATCAGCAGTAAAAACAGAAGAAAAATGAATTGTAAAAATGAATTGGAAAGCTTTTCTGGATGATGAAAGGATGTGAATGTTAATTACGATACATTTTTCATGTTATGAACTATTGAAATTCATTAATTTGTGAAGTAGAAATGAAGCTTATTTCACAATATAGTAAAAGATAAAATGTAATTTGATTGCAGACCTTAAAATAAAACTTTTTATTTTCTTTTTTGAGATGGTCTCTCTTTGCAGTTTACGCTGACCCTAAGCTAACTATATACTCCAGGTAAGCTTCAAACTCACAGAAATCCTCCTGCCTCAGCCTCCCAAGGGCTAGGATTACAGGCATAAGCCACCATGCCCAGCTTTGTGGTGTGTGGTACTGATTGGTGGAGGGCATGCCACACCACACCTGGTATTGTGGTATGTGGTTACTGAGGATTGAATTTGTGACCTTGCACTTGCAAGGCAGATACTAGAACCACTGAGCTAAATCCCTGGCCCTAAAATAAAAAGTTTTATCTAAGATTCACTTAATGAAACATTCCTATGTTCCCTTTTATGTATTTAAAATAAGTAGACTGTGGACATTTAAACATATTTAACCCTATGAAATAATGTTTAACTACATGTGATATGTGCATGACAATATTTAAATATGACATATGATTCAATTAGTATATGAGTAATATAATTGCTACAAATAAATGCAAAGGCAAATATAATCATATATAAAAGATATATGATATTACACATATTAATATGTCTTCATATCACAACTTATTGTATAATAGTTTCATTTCTCAAACATTTAGCTTTATTTATAATGTCTCATATATTCTGGTTACAATTTAAATACTTTAAATGTATTTTTAAAAGTACTTTTTTAGGTTAGAATATTGATGGATAATACTATTAATTTTCAGTACAAATTTAGACTACATTTTCTTTTTCTTTAGTACCAGGAATTGTACTTGGGTCCTTATGCTTTCAAGATAAGCATGGTAACACTTGAGCTAAATCTCTGGCTACTAGATCACATTTTTATTTAGAAAAATATTATCAATTTCAATAATTAATTAAAGCAATAATTAAACCTAATTGATTATTACTACATGAATGTAACCCATTTGAACTTATCATTTACATCTATCATACCTCATTGATAGCTAACAAAATTTATTTTAATTAAGCAGTTAAACTATGTTTTGTTATATCATGAATGCTTCCTAGTTGAAATAAATACTTCACTAATTGATGAATATACCTTACAATGAATTCCCAAAATTAATTACATTTTCAAATATATGTTTCCATGATCTCCCTAAGAATATTCCTTCATTTTTTTCACTTTCCATTCTTGCTTTTTGTGTTTGTGCCTCTATCTATCCCACACTCTCTTCTCTCTCTCTCTCTCTGAGGCAAGTCATAATTATTCAGCTTTATTCACTCCCACAACTAATTTATCTCTAATTGTGTTAAGGTGATTTGCATATAGAACAAAGAAGAAACACAGGGAATAGCTTTTAAATTGTAGTAAACTAACTTCATTTGGATATTTATATTCACAAATATCCTCTATTTTCCCATAAATTATCAACTATAAAGCAAGAGAATGGATACTCCAGATTTTTCTATATTATTCCCAATTAATCTTCTTATATTCAGTTTTTTTTAGAAAAAATACACCTTAAACCAGCCTATTATGTTTTACAAACATAATTTTTATATTTTGTAACAAATGTGATGTATACATTTAGATGAAATTTCCTAGGGAGTTGAAATATTGATTTGACTTAAAGATTAGACCCATGAAATAATTGAATTCTCCCTGACACAAAAATCAGAGTGATGACTTTTGTTCTTTGTGAAAGTAAAGAAAATGCTAAATAAAATAACTGTTAATGAAGTATGATAAAGCCAATACAAGTAATCATAATTCTAAAAGGAAACTTAGAGGACATCTAAGTCCATTGTTCTTCAAACTCTGTAATAAAATTGAAAAGGAAACAATATTCCCAAAGTCTCTTCTGAAAGCAAGCATTACCTTGATATCAAAATCAGAGAAGGACCCATTCAAGATAGAGAAATACAGGAAGATCTCTTTAATTAATATAGATCAACAAATATAATATATTAATATAAACAAGGACAAAAACAATGTGGTCATCTCATTAGATGCAAAAACACATTTGTTAAAGTAACAATCCATGATTTAATAAAACTACAGAAAATTAGAATGGTTGGACTTTATCTCAATCTGATAAAAGTCAACTATGACAAGTCATTACTTAATTAGAATCAAGATACACCATGTATAAGTACAAATTTGTAATGTTGAATGTGACCACAATGTATACCTAAAATATACCACTAACTCAATAAATTGAAAAAAAAATCATAATAAACCGAAAAACTGAATAAATGAGTTCTAGAATGTAGGGTAGATTTTGTAAAATAGGAAATATTCAAAGGGAATATGGTGGGGGAACATAATGGGGAAAAGAAAAAGAAATAGCATGTATATAAGGGGTGGGGAATTGTGGGTGGGTAGGGATATGGGTAAAAATGAGAATTAACTTCTCTCATATACTGGTACTAATTCCTCAATGTTGAGTGTGATTGTGAGCTCTATATAAAATGTACCAATAAAGAATTCAGTTTAAAAAATAAAAGGTAAGGATGCATACTGCCATCAGTCTTGTTCAATGTAGTTCTGGAAACATTGGACAGAGCTGTTGGACAAGAGAAAGAAGTGAAAGGAATAAGGACAGAAAAGGAAGAATTTAAATTATCATTATTTGGAGATGATGTGATACTCTATATGTATGACCCAAAATTTCACCAGTGATTCCCAGATTTAATAACCAAATTCAGTATCTTAACAGTATATAATATCAACACTTAAATATGAATTAAATTCAAATCCAAATAACACACTCATTGAGAGAGAAGTTAAAAAAACAACACCTTTCACAATAACATGAAGAAAAATTCAATACTTAGGGATCAAGCTAATGAAGGATGTGAAAGACCTTTACACTGAAAACTACAGTGTTGTGAAAAAGCAGACTAAAAAGATATTAATAAATGGAAAGATATTCCTTCTTCTTGGATAAACAGACAAAATATGGTGAAAAAGACATACCTCTGAAAGTGTTATACAGCTTCAATGCAATCCTGATTAAATTTACAATGGTATACTTCTCAGAATTTGAAAAAAAAATCCTAGAATTCATTTGAAATCAAAAGACACCTAGAATACCAAAAGCAATTCTGAAAAAAACAAAGGCAAAGCACGGGACACCACCTTCTCCAATTTAAAATTCTACTACAAAGCTAACAGCAGCATGGCACTAAGAGCAACAACAATACAGACCAAAGGACCAGTAAAACAGAACCAAAGACAGAAGTAACTTCAAACTCACTCAGCCATCTTATCTTTGATGAAGGGCCAAACACCTTCACTGGAGGAAGACAACCTGTTTCATAAATATTGCTGGATAAACCAGATTTCTGTATAGCTATGACTAAGCCTAAAAGCATATCTCTCACCACCCACTAAACTAAAATATAGAAGAATCAAAATATTAAAGCAAAAGCACCTAATCAGCTGGAAAATAGGATAGGAAAAACTTTGAAGACATATATGTAGGAAAATACAAGTGAACAACACCCTGATGGTACAGTACATCTTACAGAGGATCAACAACTGGGGTGACATCTTATTATAAGCTTTTGCACAGTAGAGCAAATCACAACACAGTGAAGAGAAAACCCACAGGATAATAATAAAAAATAGCCATCTATTTTTCAAAGGACTAATATATTGTATAAAAAACTAAACAAAAAAAAATTCCCAAAAATTAAAAGATCCATTCCAAAAATGGTCATGTGTTATGCAAAGGCACGTCTTGGATAAAGAAGCAAAAATAACAAATAAATAAATGAATAAATGTTCCATTTGGGAGGAGCAAAATACAACAGAGAGATTTCATCTCACCCTGAAAAGAATGGCTGTCATCCAGAAATGAAATAATTTTTCCCACATCCCTGGGAATAAAATGAGAATTAAGTCATGCCATGTACAAATTCTCAGTGTTGACTGTGATCATGATGTGTATATAAAATGTACCAGAGAGATGCAGATGAAAACAAGACTGAGATTTCATCTCACTCCACAAAGAATCATGCTGTTGCAAAATCAACCACCAATAAATGCTGGCGAGGCTGTGGGGAGAAAGGAACACTTCACTGTTGGTGGGAGTGTAGACTTATACAACCATTGGGGAGATCAGGGTGGAGATTCCCCAGGAAACTAGAATTAGAAGTTCCATTTGACCCTGCTCTTCCCTTGCTAGGAATATACTGGAAAGAATTAAAAGAATCATATTGCAAAGACATATGTGCACTCATTCATAGCAGCTCAGTTTGTGATAGCCCGGTCCTGGAAACAATCCAGGTGCCCATCAACTGGGGACATGATATAGATATAGATAGATATAGATGAGTATTACTCTGCCATAAAGAATGACAAGTTTCATTCATCTATGTGTGAAGGGACACACCTGGAGGACACACTAATAAGTGAAATAAATAGATCACAGTTAAATAAATACCATATCTTTTCTCTGGTAGGAGAACCTGTAGATGTTATTGAGTTCTAGAATGTATAATAGACTTTGTGAAATGGGAAATACTCAAAGGGAATGTGGTGGGGGGAAAGTAATGAGGGAAAAGGATAAATGTTATTTAAAAAGAAAAAAAAAGCACCTGTATATAGGGGATGGAGGTTCAGGGTGGGTAGGAATATGGGCAAAATGAGAATTAACTTCTGTCATATACTGGTATAAATTTTCCAATGTTGACTGTGATTCTGAGTTGTATGTAAAATGTACCAATAAAGAATTCAATTTAAAAAAATATGCCAATGAAACCTCTTAAAAGAAGAAATCAAGAAATGATGCTGAAGTTTTTGAAAAAAAATAAACCCTTCTCCATTGTTGATGAGAGTGTAACTTGGTATAATAAATAGAGATCAGCGTGGAGATTAGTCAAAAATTTAAAACAGTGCCGGGTGTGGTGGCTCATGCCTGTAATCCCAGCACTCAGGAGGCAGAGACAGGAGGATTGCTGAGTTGGAGGCTTGCCTGGGCTACATAGTGAGCTGAGGGCCAGCCTGAACTGCAAAGTGAGACCCTGTCTCAAAAAACAACAAAAAAGAAAAACAAAAAAAAAAAAATTAAAACTTAAAGTTCTGCCGGGCATGGTGGCTCACTCCTGTAATCCCAGCACTCAGGAGGCAGAGACGGGAGGATTGCTGAGTACGAGGCTTGCCTGGACTACATAGTGAGCTCAGAGCCAGCCTGAACTACAAAGCAAGACCCTGTCTCAAAAAACAAACAAACAAACAAACAAAACCCTTAAAGTTCCAGGAGACCCAACTCTTCCCCTTCTTAGTATCTTCTCAACATACAGTGTATCATATTGCAGTGACATGTGTACACCTATGTTTCAGTAACACAATTTGTAATAATTAAAACCTTGGAAATAGCCCAGATGCCTATCAACAGGTAAAAGAATAAGGAAATTTGTGGATTTTATATGTGATGGAGTACTACACTGGCATAAAGATGGATAAACCTGAGATCTTTTCAGGTGAATGAAGGTACCTTGAGGACATAATTTTAAATGAAATAAATCACACACACGTGCTTAAATATTGCAAGGTTTCTATTTGTGAGAAACTGAAAGAATAAATAAGGTCCAAGTGGATGATAGATATTGGGAGGTATGATGAAATTGTTCAAATAAGATGACGAATAAGGTGGAGAGGTAGAAGGGGAGGAAAGGAAAATAAAAAAAAGAATATGAAGTAAAAGGAAAACAAAACTTTTGTAAATGAGAAGGGGAAGATTTGAAGGGAGGGAAAGGGAATGGGAAAAAAGAAGAATCCTAATATATTATGTGCAAGCACAAATTCCATGTGATGAATGTGATTATTATGTGTATAAAAGAGTATTAATAAAATTAACAAATAGAAATTAAATTTTAGTAAAAATAGTTAAGTGAATGAGTTTAAAAGTATAGGCCTATTAATGCAGTTCTACTAGGGGCTACTTTTGGTATACATTTGACAATTCTTTTGTCAAATTCGCCCATTTTTTTTTTTCCTTTTGAGACAGGGTCTCTCTTTGTAGTTCAGGCTGGCTCTGAGCTCATTATGTAGTCCAGGCAAGCCTCAAACTTAGCAATCCTCCTGTCTCTGCCTCCAGAGTGCAGGGATTACAAGTGTCACCCACCACGCCCAGCACTGTGGTATGAGATATTGATGGCTGGTAGGCATGAGTCTCCATGCCCAACATTGTATGTGATTACAGGGGATTGAAATCAGGACCCTGCGCTTGTGAGGCAGGTGCCAGAACCACTGAGCTAACCCTCCGGCCTGAAATTCACCCATATTTTTTCTCCCAAATTCTAGTTCTATTAAAAAAATAAACTACCAAGAAAAAATCAACTTGTAACAATGTGATATAAATAAGTTGTTAAAGTGATGCAATATATATTCCTATTATATGTTGATACAAATTTGGAGGAGTCTTTTAGAGTATATTTTTGTGGTTAGTATATTTAGAGCAAACTATATCACCTATTCTATATTATCTGCATACTAGGTTAATCAAATATAATTCTATCTATAACAACCCCATAATGGATACAAATTAATGGATGAAAACATGGCAATAATTTTGATGAAATAATAACATAGCTGTAAAATTGTCCTTCCCTAAAACTTCTTTTTAATTTAAAAAAAAGTGTAGACAAGCTACCAGTAATTTCATGTCATTTTAGATAATGGGCTATAATTACATCTATTCATCTCTGAGCATATGATATAATCTTGAGCCTTCAAAATAAAACACTATGAACAGCTTTTAGGAGGGTATATATGGCAAGCTACACAGCTGAATAGGGATTTGTTTTAAAAGCAGTTGCTGTAATTATTTGAGTTAAATTAAATATCTGAGTATATGATTATAGTAAATAACTAATAGTCAAATCTGAATATGTCAGGCATTCAAAAATATTAATTTCACTTCTAAAATACCCATTTATACCATAATCATAGAGGAACATCTGAACTATAGATGATGTCAATAGTAACCATTGTTCTGTTATTACTGGACCAAGTAAATCTAGAATTATACTCATTTTCAATAATATTTTTCTCTTCCAAATCTAAGCGACCAGCCAAGCCATGTCCCCTATCTTGACATGAAAAGTGGATGACAAAGTTAAGCCTCACACATTTCATCCACTGGGAGATCTACTTTCACTTATACTTTAGAGGTACCCATGAGTGGGTCTACAGTATGTCTGGTTTGCAGGGACATACAAAACTTAAGCATAGGTGAATCTTTCTCTATATTTTTGCATCATCCATTCAAGGTAGGATTACCCTGACCCACTCTAGTCATGTAGTTATGTTGAGAGAAGTATCAGTGTTTTTCTGGTCTACTTGCTCTTGACATTTTTATTTTTGCTTTCTGTCTTCATTCAAAATCAATAAAATTGACACTTCCATAGTATAACCAATAAATCCTGGCTCCATTTGGATTCAGGCATAGTAAAACTGGCACCATCAGCTCCTAATGGACAGTTCTGAGGACATGGTCATTGAATATTCCATTTTTTTGCACTAGCAACAAAGTATTTTTACAGATTATTAAAAATTTAATTTTAATGGTATTCTGTAGATGTGCAAAATGATCACATTTACCATAGGAAATTTAATATTTGTTGATTATTCTATTTTCTACAATCTCCACCTGTCCCTTCAACACCTTTTCTCTTCATTTATACAGGCTTTGTTTCTACTTTTTTCCTTCTGCTCCTTTTTTTCCTTCTCCTTTCCTTGTTTCCCCTTTCTCTTCCGTGTTCCTTGTGCTTCTTTCCATGTATTAAGATATTTTCCTCTGTAATGGCTATATTGTATATCAGTACTTCATGGATTCATTATTCACGGGCTTGTAATAGTGTAATATTTCATTATACGGAGGTCATATGCCCTTTGTATGGACAGAGTGGTGGTGATGAAAGAGTTAAAAAACTATAATGTCAACTTAGAAATTTCTCGCCAACCCCAGGTTTTATTCTTCCTTCCCTACTATTCACCTTCCGCATTAAATGTAAGAATGTACCTATGTGGAAATTATCATTATGGGATCTGGTTTCTCTTTTGGTCAATGGATCTCAATTCTAAAAATAGGCTCAAAACTGAAAACTGGGCAAAGTGTCACAATGTTTTAATAAGCAGATTCTGTACTTTTATTATCTACTGTTGATTCCTTTTAATACATTATATTGACCAAGATACCAAATTTTCACTGCCCACCCATGTTACTGTCAAGTGTGCCTTTTGCCATTGACCATCTGGACAATTCTTTGGCTTCCATCAACAACACTGACATTTCTGTAAGAATTTTTACCATTTAATCTTAACCGCTTTTAATAAATCATATTCAACAAGATTCCCAAGCTTTGGAATCTTCATGTTTTCTACCCAGCAAGCCTTTGTTGGGGAAATATCTACATAATTCATAGGCCTCCACTGGCCATCTTAACCTTGCTTTCCACTAAGAAAACACAACTACTGTGCCTAGTTGTTAATCATGAATACTCAGCCTCCATTATGTTTGGATCTGATCATACATATCAGGGCTCCTGATTTCTTTAAAATGATCACTTGCTGTTAGACTTAGCCAACAATAAGCTTCATGACTACACTGATGTGTTTTTTCAGCAATATGTTACATACTTTGTGACTTAGCCAGTTTTTCTCCAGAGAAGTAGTGTGATGCATAGCTGACAGGTAAGTTTCTGTTGCAAACTGATATATTATCTTCAACAAGCCTAATCCTCACTTTATTTACCAGTCTTACTCCATCTGACATTGAATTTCCAGCATTTCTTCTTCATTTACTCTGTATATTCCATTTCATGTTTTCAAGAACAAAACTAAAAAGCGTTCAGCCTTATATACTGGATTGCCTGTCAGGGTGTATATTCCTATATCATAGGAGTAAATGCCTATTTTGATTAATTATTTCTTAGCTAACGTATTTTACACCTGCCTACCAAGTACAAAGTCCTGAGTTCAATTGCCAGAACAAAAAGTCACATATTGCTGGGCATGGCGGCTCAAGCTTGTAATCCCAGCACTCAGGAGGCAGAAGCAGGAGGATTGCTGAGTTTGAGGCTTGTCTGGGCTACATAGTGAGCTCAGGACCAGCCTAAACTACAAAGCGAGACCCTGTATCAAAAAAAAAAAAGTCACATAGGTGCGTTTCCAGTGCACTGAAGGCAGCGGCGCGCGGACCCAGCGGCTGCGGGCCCCGCCATGCGTTTCTCTTGGACTGAGGGAGCAGCGCGCGGACCCGGCTACAGAGCGCCATCCATTTCCAGTGGACAGAAGGCTGCACACCAGCGCATTGTATCCTGGAGCTGTGCAGTGAGGACTCAAACATAGATGTAACTCATAAACTCAAAGTCTCCAGAATAGAATCTAACAAACATTTTTATCTTATTTACTGTGTTTAATACTGATATTGGCATTTATTGTATTATGGTAACAAACATGATGTGATTGTTCTGCTGAAATACCTCCCATGATGTGTCAGGATTGAGAACTCTCAAGGGTCATTACAGATTCAAGGAGGACCCCCAAGGAAAGTGCTGCATCCAAAGGGCCCCAGATAATAGAAAGAGACCTGCAATAAACATTGCCCTGTCATCAGACAAAGAAGAACATTAATAACAATGAAAGAGTAGAAATAAGAAAATACACAGAAAACCAGACACAAAGATCACCACCACAGGGAAATTCAGAGACAAGGGAAATAGGGCAAACTGAAACTCAAATACCAGGACTCTTGGAGATGGTAACTAAAGCAGATCTAGTAAAATGGAAATCAGAACTCATATCTGAGATCAAAACAGAGATGCTGCCCACAGTGAAAGACTTCATTAAAGAAGAGATCAGCAAAATGATAGAATCCAAGTTAGCAGAAGCAATGGAATCTTTTAAACAGCTTCAAGCAGAGCTCCAGGGAATGATGAAGGAGAATGAAAACTTGTGCAGGAGGATGAATAAAGCAGAGAACTGAATGTCAGACCTAGAGGACAGCAGAGCAGCCAGTGAGCAGGGAAGGTATAATCTATGGAAAAGAGCAAGGGATCATGAGAAATCAATTCAAAAGCTTCTAGATAACTCAAAGAAAAATAATATAAGTTGATTGGCGTCACTGAGGAAGCAAGAGACAGTGTAAAGGGCATAAAAAAGCTACTGTCAGAGATAGCAACAGAAAACTTCACAGGAAAGGACATAGACATACAGATAAATGAGGCCTTTCGGACTCCAAAACGCTGTGACATAAAAATATCTACACCTAGACACATAATTATCAAGGTTCCAGATGTACAACAAAAGAATGAAATAATGAAAGCAGTGAAAGAAAGGAAGAAAATCACCTACAAAGGAAAGCCCATTAAGGTCACAGCAGAATTTTCAACACAAACAGTGCAAGAAGAGCGTGGAGAGAAGTATTTCAAGCATTGCAGGAAAACAACCTCCAACCTAAACTGTTGTATCCTGCAAAACTATCTTTCAGAATAGATGGGGAAATAAGATACTTCCATGATAAAGAACACCTGAAAAATTTACAAGCATGAAACCTGCACTCCAAAAAATCCTAAAGAACATCTTGGAAAAAAACACAGAAAATTCCATACCCACAAGACCCAGGAGAGTGAATTCATTGGGGCAAATAAGAAACTAAATAGAAAAGGGGAAAAGCAAAGAAGAAAAGAACCAAGAACAGGGAAACATGGCAGCTCTGAATATGTCCATATCAGTCATAACCATGAATGCCAATGGCCTCAATGGGCCAATTAAAAGACACAGACTAGCAGATTGGATCAAGAAGCAAGATCCTACAATCTGCTGCATACAGGAAACACACCTAATTCAGAAGAAAACCCATAGAATGAAAATAAAAGGTTGGAAAACAGTCCTCCATGCCACAGGAAACTGCAAAAAAGCACGAGTGGCTATCTTGTTTTCAGATAAAATAGATTTCAAACCCAAACTGATTAAAAGAGATAAAGAAGGTTACTATATTCTTATACCAGGAACTATCCAAGAGAAAGAAATAACAATCATAAATATTTATGCACCAAACTCTAAAGCACACAACTACATAAAACAAACATTACTGGACATGAAAAGCCAGTTACCCATGAATACAATAGTAGTAGGGGATTTTAATACTCCATTGTCACAAATTAACAGATCAACTGGACAAAGAATCAATAAGGAAATACTTGAGCTAAATCAAACTTTGGAGCAAATAGACTTATTAGATGCCTACAGAATTTTTCACCCTTCAAAGCAAGAATATACCTTCTTCTCAGCTGGTCATGGATCATTCTCCAAAATAGATTACATTCTAGTCCATAGAACAAGCTTAAGTAGATGCAAAGGAATCAAAGTTATCCCCTGCATACTATCAGAC
>PVIC010027277.1:0-23952 GCA_004025085.1 Thryonomys swinderianus
CCAGAACCACTGAGCTAACCCTCATTTTGCTTTTTAAATGAAAAATTCAAAGCACACAGAAAGGGTGGAGTGTAGGTAGATCAGTGACAGAAAGCTTGCCTAAAATGTGTAAGGTTTCAATCCCCAGCACTGCAATAAATAGATAAAAGCACAGGGAAAATCAGGAGAACAATACAACTTCTCAGGAATTTACCATCCTGCCAGGCGTGGTGGCTCAGGCCTATAATCCCAGCACTCAGGAGGCAGAGGCAGGAGGATTGCTGTGAGTTCCAGGCTTGCCTGGGCTACATACTGAGCTCAGGACCAGCCTGAACTACAAAGTGAGACCCTGTCTCAAAAAAAAAAAAAAGGAATTTACCATCCTACTCATTGACCAGCCTTTCTATTTTCTTGTCCTTTCCGCAGGTGTCATCCTCTAGTAAACTGGTTGGACTCCTATTCTGTCTACCAATTCCTGGAGAATGTGAAACCAGTACATGAACCTACCTTGTTAAAATTCTTTTGTATTGAGAAACAAAACTTCGAGAGTGCAGTACTTACTTTCTTAAGTACTGGAGAGGGAACCCAAGGCCTTGCACATGTCAGGCAAGTGCGCTCTACCACTGAGCTCTAACCTCAGCCCTTTTAGTTTCTGAGGCACTTGCTAAGCTGCCTAGTATAGCCTCAAATTTGGGGTTCTCTTGCCTTAACCTCTTGAGTAGCTGGGATTACAGGTATGTGCCTTGATGCCCTACTTTTCAATATGTTCTCTATTCATCCTCACTTTTGTTTTCTTTGATCTTCACCTGTAAACTTTCAATTCCAGAATGTTATTTTTCATCTAAGTTAAAGGACCGAGACTTGTACCTTCTGGTGATTCTGCAGAAGGAAAAAAGGAATTATTTTTTTCCATCATTTTAGGGGTATTTTTTGTGAGTCGGTTTGCTAAACATGGCAACACATATAATTTATACATATTATTTTTGAAGTGTTTCATTTGCACATCATTTCACTTAGTCAGGACTGTATGTATACAGTGAGAAGCCAAGAACATTTTTCTTTATAATGAGGCATTTTTTCTTAAGGAGTTTTTTTTCATAATATCGTAAAGCTTTGAAGGTGAGTCTTGTTCCACTCTTGTCTCTAAATTTTCACTCCAAATTTCTTATCTTATTTTTCCTATGGGCTTGGCCCTTGCTCTGTCACTTGGGTGGGTAGATGTTTCTGCAGGTTTGTTCAGTTGCTAGTCAGCCACACCTTTGGTTTTCTTTTATAGGATTGTTATTCCTCCTAACTCCTACCTGGCTTTTCTACTTCAGTAGAACCTCAGAGTGTAATCCTTTTCTTCTTCTAAGTTTTCTGTGCTTTTATGGCAAGTGGGTTATACCTTTTATTTTATTTTAGTTATTTTATTTATTTATTTATTTTTGAGACAGGGTCTTGCTTTGTAGTTCAGGCTGGCTCTGAGCTCACTATGTAGCCCAGGCAAGCCTCGAACTCAGCAATCCTCCTGCCTCTGCCTCCCGAGTGCTGGGATGACAGGCGTGAGCCACCACGCCCGGTTTATGCCTTTTATTTTAAACAGCTTTACTGAACTATGATTCACATGCTTTTAGTACATTTAGCACACCATAAAATGCATCCCTTACTATACAAAGTTATGCATCCATCATAACTTCTGATTTTAGGATATTTTCATCACCCCAAAAAGCAGCCCTGTACCCACAGCATCAGTTCCCTTTCCTTATCCTCCTGCCAACTCTTAATCTACTTTTTTGTTTCTATGAGCCAGCCTATTCTGAACACTTAATATAAAAGAGCCATATACTATTAGAGTCTTTCTAGCTTCTTTAACTTATAATAATAATGTTTTCCAGGGTCATCTGTGTTACAGCATGTCTTGGTACTTCATTTTTAGCATTAAATACACTCCATCACATGGCTCCCTCATTTCACATACCAACTGAACACTTGGTGTCCCATATTTATCTTTTGGCTTCGGGAATAATGCCACTATGAGCATTCATGTGCTGGTTTTGTGGGACATGTTTTCATTTCTCTTGGATATACACCTACAATTAGAATTGCTGTGTTGCATGGAAACTCTAAGTTTAACTTTTCAAGGAGCTGTCGATCTGTTTTCTGGAATGGCTATACCATTCTACATCCTCCCAGGCATGTACCAGACTTGTAATTTCTCCACATTTTCATCAACACTATCTGACTTTTTATGCTTCAGCCATTCTAGTAGGTATGCAATGGTATCTTGTGCAATTTCGATTTGTATTTCTCTAGTGACTAATGAAGCTGGGTATCTTTTCATGTTCTAACTGGGCATTTGCATGTACCTTCTTTTCAGAAGTTGGGTTCTTAAAAATTGTTGCTAAGCTGTGAAGTTTTTCTGTATTGTGAGAACGAGTTGCTTATCAGACAAATGCTTTGCAAATATTTTCTCCCACAGTTTTTCCAGGTGTGTGTGATCCACTAACCCAGGGCCAGAAAAAGATAGCAGAAGCTATCTTTTTACTTTCTTGACACATAAAATTTTTATTTTTTCATGGTCTGATTTATGTTTTCTTTTATTACTTATGAATCTTGCTTGCATCTCAGATATCATTTCCTATCCTAAGGTCACAGAGATTTAATACTGTTTTCATTGAAAGAGTTTGAAAATTCTAGTTCTTCACTTAGGCCTATGATCTGTTATCTTAATTAACTTATCTTTTGGTGGCCCAGGGATTGAACCCAAGGCCTTCATACTGAGCTATATCCCCATGCTTTTTAAAAATTTTTTACTTGAAGTTTAAATTTGCTATTTTCCTGCTTCAGCCCTCCAGAATGCTGGGATTATAGGTATGTGCCACTACACTGGCTTAAAACTCATTCTTTTACCAGTTGAAAAGAAAGACACTATCTTTCCCAATGGATTATCTTAGCACTCTTGTCTAAGGTTGTATTTTTGCTAGAGTTTCCCAGATTTTGTCTTGTTTTGCAGTAAAGATAACATCTTTCTCTCTTACTGGAGGACAAAGAATATGTTTTGTTCCTTTTAAATGAAAATAAAAATGTATGTGAAAAGTATCTATCTCAGTAGATGGTGAAAGTGAACACTTCTTTTTTTGTTTTCTCTCCCTGCATTATAGACACCTAAGTCAGGGAGAAATTTATAGGCAGACATACAAAGTGAAGGCCTCAAGGGAGTCAGTGGGGAAGAGGAGAACACTTCAAAACTGTGTCGCATCTGAAGAAGGCTAGACCTTGAGATTAAAATCACAATGCTCAGCTTGCATACTTCCCTAAAGGATGAATGGAAACTTGAGATTTTGGGACCATCCAGTCCATTAAGTCTAGATAGACATCGATCATGCAGGTGGGTGACCAGAACATCTGGACCCATCCCTTCCCAAAATGCCTTTGTTCTTTCCCTGCATACTTGCTACATAACCCACTTCCCTACTGGACCAATACTGGCTAAGCGGCTCTACTTGTGAGCTTATTTGTTGAAAACAGTTTGACGCATGTTTGTACCTACCTCGTGATTGTGATTTTTTTTCTCCTTTAAAACATTCTTAGAGAATGTCAATTCATTTTTAGGTCCCCTTCTGTCTCTCAGGAGCTAGCTGTCTCTTAATGAATTTCTCCTACTTTTTTTTTTTTTTTTTTTTTTTGGAGACAGGGTCTCACTTTGTAGTTCAGGCTGGCCCTGAGATCACTATGGTGCCCAGGCAAGCCGCCGCGAACTCAGCAATCTTCCTGTCTCTGCCTCCTGAGTGCTGGGATTACAGGCGTGAGCCACCACGTCCGGCATTGTGGTATGTGGTGTTGATTGTTGGTGGGCGTGTCTCCACGCCCAGCATTATATGTGGTAACTGGGGATCGAACTCAGGACCTTGCGCTTGCGAGGCAGGCGCCAGAACCACTGAGCTAACCCTCCGGCCCAAATTTCTCCTACTCTTAACCTCCATTGTTTCTTATAATCCATTCTTCCATTTTGGGGGACACGTACTTGGCACACCTGACATGCAGCAGGCTGGGAGTTATATTTTATCCTAATCACCTGTGGTGCACATGAGTGACCATAAATGTTTTCTGAGTGTACAGCGGCCTTAAGCATGTACCCCCCCAAAGAAGGGTGTGCTTTCTCAAAACTCTGATTTGATGGGAGATGCTGAACAACTTTCAGCTTTTCCAAATTAAGACTGAATAATAAGAGACTGGCCCCAATAGCTTATTGAAGTTGGATTATCCAAGTCAGTACCTCCAAATTATGCCTCATCCTTGAAGGCAGTTGATAAGTATGTTTTAATTAAAGAGAACCCAAACACAAAACAACCCCACCTGGGTGCAGTGGCATGTGCCTGTAATTGCAGCGCTTGGGAGGCTGAGGCGAAAGGATCATTGAAAATTCTGCACCAGCCTGGGGTACGGGTGAGTTCAAGGCCAGACAGAACTACATAGTAAGACCCTGTCTCAAAACAAAACACAGCCCTAAAGGTCTAGAATCCCTCCCTCTTTTTCTAGGTTAATTTTCACTTCTCCAAGTGTCTGCTTTTTTAACTGTTTATGCAGTAATAAAGTTTTAACTCTGGACTTGACCTCAATTCCTCAAAATCAATGGTAGCTCTTACCTACTTACAAAAGAAAAGATTTTCTCAGGCAGCAACAGCCATTATTGAAATGGTAAAGAAACAGCATGTGGGTATGGCAGGCAATTCTCTTTCCAGTGACCCTTTTCTCTCTTACATGTTGAACATTAGGAGCTCACATAGTCTGAGAAACAGAGCAGAGAGCTAAAGATAAAGCTGGGTTCATTCTGCGCAGGAATTCCCTAAGGTTTTGTGTCTCGGCAATTTTTCTGCCTGCTGCTTAAGTATCTTTGTGTGAAATTGCAAAATTGGTCCCTCTGTGTGAGAATGTATATGCACCTACTGAGCCTCAAATGTGTGATACGGGAACACCCTGCAACTTTTGTTACACAATTCTTTGCAGCTTGGAAAGAACATTCAGGGGGGTTGGTCCTACAGCTAAGTCCTCACAGTGACTCGAGGGCAAATAGTCCCGCCATTTGGCCAAATCACCTCTATACTTCTCATTGGTTATGGTGCTCCTCAATGCATTTTCCTTCTGCCCTAAGGATTGTGGCCTTTTCGTAACCCTAAACACAGTGAAGCTTTATTATGTATTCAGTCGTTCATTTGTTTAAAATTGTTAATAGCACACATATGCAGTACACAATGATTATACTCACCCCTGGGAGGTGGTACATGTACATTTTACTTCTTCACACACACCTATCTCTTGGTCAATCATTAGTGTGTGTGTATGTGTGTGTGTGTGTGTGTGTGTTTTGTCCTTCTGGGGACTGAGCCAGGGCCTCTCCTATGCTGGCAGTGTTGGACAACTGAGATTTCCTCCCAGTCTTTGAATAAATTAGGTTTTATTTATTTATTTTTCAGTACTGAGGATTAACCCAGGGACTTCATGTTTTCTTTTCTTGAGACAGGATCTCACTAAATTTCAGAACTGCACAAGTTGAGGTTGAATTTGTGTGTGTGTGTGTGTTATGTTTTAGTTTTTTGAGCAGGGTCTTGATTTATAGTTCAGGCTGGCCCTGAGCTCACTATGTAGGCCAGGCCAGTCTCGAACTCACTGCAATCCTTCTGCCTCTACCTCTTGAATGCTGGGATTACAGGTGTGAGCCACCATGTCTAGCATTGTGGTAGACGCTGCCAGACCTTGTGCTTTCGAGGCAGATGCTGGCACAACTGAGGTAAATCCTGGGTCTTTTTTTTTTCTCTATGACCGATCCAAGCTAAATCACAGCCCCTAAGGTTGAATTTGTGATCCTCCTACTTCCCAAAGTGTTGGGATTAGAAGGAGGTGTCACTGTGCTAGGCTTCATTTTGTAGGTCTACTCATTTTTAATTTTTTGTGTGTTTGTTTTGTGATAGTTTGCAGTGTATCTCAAGCAAGCTGGTTTTGGGCTCAGGATCCTTCTGCCTCAGCTTCCCCGGTGATTATACTACTGTATTCTGAGGAGAGGTTTTGGGTTCACAACAAAATTTAGCGGACCGTACAGGGCACTCCCTGCCGACCCATGTTAGCTCCTCCATCATAATCATCTCTTATGGTGCTGCACTTGTTACAACTGACAACTCACAACTGCCGCAACTTTTGTCATCAACAGGGTTGACACCGAGGTTCGCTCTGGTGTGGTCCGTTCTGCGGGCCTGGACAAATCCATGTGAGTGTCAGGTACCTCACAGTGCGCCCCGCAAATCCGCTGTGCTCCGGTGGGGCTCGGTTCTTCAAGGGAAAGAGAATAGGTTATATGAGAAACCCAAAGTATAAATAATGTACAGAGCAAATAAAAGATAAATAGGAAAGAGGAAGCTAGAACTTGAGAGAGCGCGCGCGCGAGGGCACGAAGCGCGCGGCGGCTCAGCCCAAGTCCTCACCAAGTTGCGAGTCCGCAACCCCCGCCGTCCCGTCGCTGCCAGCCGGCCGGGACAGGTTCCTCCTCCTTTTGTTTTAGTGTCAGGCCAATGGGTTTCCTGTTGACGCTGGAGCGCCGAGGAGGGGCTGGACGAGCCGGGCCGCCCCTCGCCCCTGCTCCCTCCCCACTCGCCGGGTGACTCGGCCGGGTCCCGCGGCCGGGAGCCGGCGGCGCTGACCCCTCCCCGGCCTCCGCGACCTCCCGCCCCGCCCCTCCCCGGAGGCCGGGCCGAGCCGAGCGAGGGGCGGGGAGAGCGGGCCGAGGCCGCCGCGCGCCGCAGGTGGAGCCCGCGCGGGCCGTTTCCGCAGCCGCCGCCTCTCCCGGCCGCCTTCGCCGCGCGCGGGGCGCTGGCGCGGGGCACCCGGTGCCCGTGGAGCGGGGTCGCGGGGCCGCGGCTCGCCCTCGCCCATGGCTGAAGGCCGGCGGCGGGAGGAGGAGGAGGACGAGCTGCGCGAGCGCCGCGAGCTCGGGGGTCCGCGCCGCGCCCGGGGCCGTGCGCTCTCGGGCCACACGGCCGCAGGTGAGGGGCTGTGGGGCTGCGGGGCCGCGGGGCCGATGGGGGTCGGGCGCTGCCGGGGTGGGACGGGCACCTCTTCTCTCTGAGGCGGGAGGGTGGGAGGGTGGGTGCGAAGGTGAGTGGGCGAGTGGCCCTTCCCGCCGCCGCCTCTCACTTTGGGGCCGAGCCCGATGAGATTTTACACGGTCTCCTCAATCTACTAGTGGTCCTGGAACCGAAACTCCAACATTCCCGTGCAACCATCCAAGACCTGCTGGCTTGGAACCGCTGGCCTTGGTGATCGCGTATCTCAGGGTGAGTCAGAGGCCAGAGCCGGGAGAGCTCGCTGGGTCCGGCAGCCTGGGCGATCGCGACCCCGCCAGAGGGCGGGTCAGGCCGCGAGCGCGCTTCTACTGAGTCAGGCTCGGATCTGTCCCTTGAACTTTGGACCTCGGTTGTCCTCCCTCCCCAGCCTCAGGAGCTCGCCAGTTTCCAACGATTTGCTTTAGTTACTTTGTGACATTCCGCATTCCTTCAGTAAAGTCTAGACTTAAGAGAGGTTCAAAAGGACTGAGAGTCACTTCTGGGCCTGTAATTACTTTGATGGTCAGGTGTTGGGCACACACAATCGCAGGGATGAGTGGGTCAGGGCACAAGTGGACTGGGAAAAGTGTACATCCACACCTCTTCCCTCTTCCTGGGCTGCTTTTGCACATAATAAAGAGGGCATTGTTTGGCCTTTGGTTCCCACTGGCTAACTAGAGTTATCTGAAACAGTGGGGAGAAACAGGCCTAAGGGGACAACAAAGAGTTAAAGGAAGCCAGGAAGCTTCCAATGACAACACTTGTTCTCTTGGGGCACTCTTTAGAAAGTGGAGAACAGTGAGCATTCCTTCAGGCCAAGGAGAGGCCTTAGCGGGACTTCCTCAAGCGCTGAGGGAATGTTGGGAACAGAGGGTAGAAAGTGTGAGGCAAGAACTCAAGCTGACTGAAGAAATGGTCAATTAGATGCTCTCAGAACAACCCCCCACACACACACTGGGAATCAAACCCAGCAGTGCTCTGCCACTGAGCTACGCCCAAGCCCCTTTTAAATTTTAGCCGTACATTTATTTTGAGACAGTCTCAGTAACTCTTGAAGTTGTCTGAGCTGGGCTCAAATTTACCACCGTCCTCCCTGTTTCCCAGAGATTATAGTTTTCCCCTGAGGTTATAGCCCAGCACCCTGGGAATGCCATGCCGTTTATGACCACCCCCCCTGCTGTTTATGCTTTGAAATGAGGTCTAGGTAAGTTGCCCAGGCTAGCTTAGAACTTGGCAGTCCCCCGCCTTAGCCTCCCAAGCAGGTGGAATTACAGGTGTGTGCCACTGTGCCCGCCTCCCTAGGTACAGCCTTGCAACCTTAAAACTAATACTCTGTACCCGTTACTAGGACTTTTCATCAAAACAAGGCATTTATTTAGGAACACCAATTGTTATGAAAATAGTTGATAGTTTTGTTCAGTGTAAATCCAGACCTGGTGAAATAATGAGTAATTGCTGGATGTGCATAAATTATTTTTCGAAGAAGGTGATGAAAAAAACTTTACAAAGATGCCCCTGCATCAAATGACAGATTTAAGTAGTGGAACTGCTCTTGGATCTCTTTCACCTTTAGCAAAAACCATCGGTCTTCTCAGGGACTGTGCGCCGTGGAGCTGTGCTGGAGTCTGAGGTAGCTATGACCCCAATAGTCCTTTAGTTGCAGAGTGTGTGTTTATTGCAAGGCGAGTAGAAATGGCATTTTTGTAACTTTTAGCAGTTCCATAATTTCCCAAGACTGACAAAACGCTTTTCTAGGCTCTTCGGTAATATTTTTGCAGGGACATGTGGTTGAGTGCTTTTTGTACTCAGAATGTGTTTGTCCTCTTCCTGAAGGAGTGAGGAACAGCAATATTACAGAGTGGGTAGAGAGTTCAAGTTGTAATTTTTGGATTTTATTTCTTTAGGGGTTAGTTCTTTGGTGGTTTACATTTCTTTACAAGCGGTGCTTCTGTGTCCCTTCAGTGGTTACAGTGCTTTTCAGACACCCTCGCATTCCTTACTAAGTTTGGGCATTTGTTACTGGGTGTTGAAGGGTGCTGTCCTCCCAAGGGGAGAGCAGGAGCTGGCCCAGGAGCTTCCTGTCTCCTCTGGTACTGATCTTACACATCTGCTGTTCCCTGCACTCCCTTCTTCCGCCATCGGTTTGTCATGTAAAGATCTCATTTTCTTTGATCTCACATAATTTGATGCTATAAACCCAGTGTGGAACTGGATGGAGCCTCTGAACCCAGTTTCTCTTCCTGCTAATTTATGTGTGGTTGTATAAACCATCTGTTTACTTTTGCAGCACGCACGCAGAAGAGTACATAAAGCTGGTAAATTATAAAGTGAAAACTCCTGGCTATCACTTCCTTAGAAGCAGGCACCCACCCTTCCCAGATACAGTCTCCTCCCTCCCTCATAGGAAACTTGTTTTTTTTCCTTTTTTTTTTTTGGGACAGGGTCTCACTTTGTAGTTCAGGCTGGCCCTGAGCTCACTGTGGAGCCCAGGCAAGCATTGTGATATGTGGTACTAGGGATTAACTCTGGATCTCGCACTTGCCAGGCAGATGCTGGAAACATTGAGCTAAATCCCTGGCTCCTGTTTTTTCTTTTTTGGCTTCTTTTTTCCCCCTTGATTTACAATGTTAGGGATCAAAACTAGGGCCTTGTGCCTGTTAGACAAGTGCTCTGCTGCCCAGCTATACCCCCAGCCTTACTTTTTTTTTTGAGACAAGATCTTGCTTTGTAGTTCAGGCTGGGCCTGAGCTCACTATGGAGCCCAGGCAAGCCTGGAACTCAGCAATCCTCCTGTCTCTGCCTCCCGAGTACTGGGATTACAGGCGTGAGCCACCACGCCTGGCACTGTGGTATATGGTATTGATGGCTGGTGGGCGTGAGTCTCCACGGCCAGCATTGTATGTGGTTACCGGGGATCGAACTCAGGACCTTGCGCTTGTGAGGCAGGCGCCAGAACCACTGAGCTAACCCTCCGCCCCCCTCCCCCAGCCTTACATTTTATAACCTTTGTGGGTAATACTTTTCTATGCAGTTTTACCAGACACATACATTTCTATACAGTATGGTTTAGTACTACCTAGTTTACAGCCTGACCTATGTAGAATTATCTTTACATATCTTTTAGTGCCAAATTTCCTTTCTGAGCTCAATATTGTTTTTATTAACCCAGCAGAAAAGAGACAATGGCTGGAGCTTATGAAGTGTCTAGAATGAATTCTTCTAATTCGAAGGCCAAGAGCCCCAGGCAGAGTCTGATCATAGGGCACTTTTGAACTGCATCCTTAGGAAATAAGATATTTTAATAAATTTTATTTTTTATCTCATTCCCCCCTTACACTCCCTGCCCTCCCTATGTACAAAAGCTTCATTTCCATTTTTCCTTCTATTTTTGTTTTATTTTGTCTCCTTTCTCTCTTCTCTCATGTTCCCCTTCCCATTTGAGCATTTTCTTCCTATTTCCCAATATCTATTGTTCACGTAGGAAATAAAAATATTTTAAAAAATTACAATAAGAAATTGGATTTGGGTAATCGCAGTTCCACCTTACAACATGAGAGGATAGTTGATTTAGTGTTTACCATCTTCATAAAACATAATTATGTTTTCACAGGGCTTTTTTTGATGGTGGTGGTAGATGGACTACTGGAGATGGAACCCAGAGCCTTGCACACATGCTGAGCATGTGCTCTGTCATTAAATTATATCCACAACCCTGTTCCCCTGGGTTTTTAAAGTAATTTTGTGTCTCTAGGGCTGGAGGTGTAGTTCAGTGGCAGAATATTTGCCCGCCGTACCTGAGACTGAGTTCAACTACCACTGAAGGAAAAAAAGAAAAAGGCCCAGTTGCATTTTTTTTTTTGAGACAGGGTCTCGCTTTGTAGTTTGGGCTGGCTCTGAGCTCACTATGTAGTCCAGGCAAGTCTCAAACTCAGCAGTCCTCCTGTCTCTGCCTCCCAAGTGCTGGGATTACAGGCGTGAGCCACCACGCCCGGCACTGTGGTATGTGGTATTGATGGCTGGTGGGCATGAGTCTCCACGACCAGCATTGTATGTGGTTTCCGGGGATCGAACTCAGGACCTTGTGCTTGCGAGGCAGGCGCTGGAACCGCTGAGCTAACCCTCCAGCTCCCCAGTTGCATTTTGTAGATTGTAGAAATAACCACATGCTGAGAATGAATTTAGTGAAAGCTAAGGAGTGGTCATCCATGATTCATGAGATTAATTTATGAGCAGCCATAGGAAGGGTGAGTAAGAAGCAGAGAGGATGTAATTGTTAGAATTTCATGCACTACGATGCTCTGAGTTTGGTATCATGTGAAATACTGTTGATAGTAGCACCCGTGATCCTTAATTGCCTCACCTGGTTATCATAAAGGCCATGTTACTCTTTGGTGTATTTTATTAATCCACAGAGTATCAATCATAAGCCAGAGAATACTCTACTAATCCAGTGTTTCTCAAACTTCCCCGGCATGCACCATAATTGCCTAAAGAGATTGTACACATACAGATTGCCAATCATTATCCCAGAGTTTGATTCACTCGGTCTGGGGGAGTGCCTGAAATATTTCTTCTTGCTTTTTTCAGTCCTGGGGATCGAACCAGGGATGTGCTACCATTGAGCTACACCCCCAGCTCTTTTCATTATTTTTATTTATTTTACTGTGAAACATGGTCTTGATGTGTTGCCAGGATGGGTTTGAACTTGCAGTCCTCCTGCGTCAGCCATCCCAATAGCTTGGATTAGACATGTACTATTGCACTGGCACTTTGCAAGCTCTTTGTGATGAAGAGAGAGATCATACCTCAATATGGAGTCTTAAATTCATTTTCTCTCCCTTTCTGTTTTTTGGAAAGCAGTAGGTATTTTAGTTAATTTCAATAGGTGTACAGAGAGTACAGTGGAGGTCTGCTCTGATAGCCTCAATTGCTAAAGGGTTATTGTACAGATATACAGGACATTGGAGAAGAGCCAGAAGTTATTTGGAAGTAAGAATAAGAGGAAATGGATAGCAATTAGCTATACCAAAGAAACATCCTTTGTAAGTTAGAGTACTCCTTTGCTCCTCACGTTAGCAACAACATTATTTGTGGTTTGGTTTATCTGTGCCCACTACCATGGCTTGTGAGATTACTAGAAAATGGGTTCCGACTTTTCTCACAAGACGCCCCTTTCAGGCAGGGTCCCCAGGTTTACGGACAGCGGCTTTTTCCCATTTCCCCAGGGCCCTCTGCAGGGAAGGGTGGCAGTCTTGTAGCTGGGCCACCTGTAGGAGAGAGGCGCCTGCAGTGGCCTCATGCACATGGGGCTGGGGTTACTCAGGTTTCTTAGTTTGCAGAGTGCATCAGGTTGGCAGGCTCCCCTCGTGTGTGTCCGGCAGGATTTGGGAGTACAAGGGTGTCAAGTCCAACAGCTGGGAGAACTGGTCCTGGACCTGGGAGCCGGGAGGCGGAGCTGCGCAGGTGCACTGGCCACAACTGCCTGCGGGGACAGAGGGCGGGTACCACCATCTTGAGTGTCTACTGAAGTGGAGCCAAGCTCAAGTGGGCGTTTGGCTATCTAGCCAAGGGAAAGCTGTTTCCAGGTAACGGGAAAGATAGTAAGAGTGATCGGGGTGGCAGGTGCCTTTTAAAAAGCCCGTGTTACTGGGCGTGGTGGCTCACGCCTGTCATCCCAGCACTCGGGAGGCAGAGGCGGGAGGATTGCTGAGTTCGAGGCTTGCCTGGGCTCCATAGTGAGCTCAGGGCCAGCCTGAACTACAAAGCGAGACCTTTGTGAAAAAAAAAAAAGAAAAAGATAAGCCCACATCCTCCAAGTTGTGCAGCCAAGAGAGATTGTGCTAAAGATATTTCTGAGGAGTTTGGGAGCTGTGGTGTGCACCTGGGGCCCCAGGTATGTACCTGGGGAAGGAGAATCAGAAGTTGGAGCCCTGACTGGACAAAATAAAAAATTCTGAGAGAAAGTTTGAGAGTTGTCTCATTGCACATCTGCATGGAGGGCAAGTCAGTTGCTGCTCATGTGACTTTTCAAAAGGTAATTGCTATCCGACAGAGGGACAGCTGACAATGGACCTTTGGGGTGAAATGAGGTAGAGCGAGTGAGTGCTTAGAGGATGGGGGTTTGTTTATAAACCTTAGGGAATACAATCCGGTACCAGTCACCTTAGAACATCCAATTTTAGTGAAGAACTAAAATGTTTTAAATTTTAATTCTAATGGTCTTTTCTCTTTTAATTGAGTCCTCAGCTTTTTAAATTTTTGTAGCAGCCAATCTTTAGGCATATGTGAACAAAATTTATTTACCAGTCACTTATTTAGGGTGAATAAAGTCAGGAATTCATGCAGTCCTCCTGACAAGTTATTTTTATTAGTAGTTTTACATTTCTAATTTACTTTTTGTGGTACTGGAGATTGGGCTTTCGCACAGAGCTTTACATCTTTAGCTTTTTTAAAACTTTTTTTTTTTTTTTGGTCAGGGTCTTGCTAAATTACTTACTTGCCTAGGCAGGGCTTGAACTGGCAACGCTTCTGCCTCTGCTTTCTTAGTACCAGGATAACAGGTATGGACCACCACTCCTGGCTGTTGTCTTATGTTAAGGATGATAACAATGGGTGGGATAAAGAGAAGTGCAGCTAAGATTTAAAACTTCTCACCCCCATTAAACCCAAGGCCATGCACATACTAAACAAGCATTCTGTCACTGAACTGCATCCCTAACCCTCTCTTAGTTCTGAGATAAGGAGCAGCCGAGTTTTCTTGTTCAGTCTTTTGAAGCTCCTGCTTATTTTCTTATTCTCAAGTAGCTGGGATGAAACGCATGTACCGCCATGCCTGGCTTGGTCTTTTACTTCTTTATTTTTAAAATAAAGAAGTGACCACTGTCGTGGTCAAGATACAGGACAGGACTAGTGCTTTCAAACTCTAGCTGCTGACTCCTTAGTCAGACCTTCCCCACACTAACTCCTGGCAGCACAGATCTATTCTCTGTCTTTACAGTTTGGCATTTCCCATACTGTTATATAAATGGAATCACAACGTTCGTAACTTTTTTTTTTTTTTAAGTTTTTGAGACTGGGTTTTGCTGCGAACTCACTTTGTAGCCCAGGCTGACCTCAAACACACAGTTCTGTCCCAGTCTCCCTAGAGGCCATGCCTGACAGTTTGTAACCTTTGAGATTAACTTCCTTCGCTGGAGCACAATGCCTTGGACATTCATTCATTTTATTCTCTGTATCAGTAGTTTGATCCATTTTACTGCTGAGTGGCATTATATGAATGGACCTGCTTATGTATTTACGTGATAAGGGATATTGAGCTTGTTTTCAGTTTCTGGTGGTTATGACAAAACTATTCTTAACATTTCTGTGGAAGTCTTTGTACACACATGAATTTTCATGCTGTAATTTATACCTAAATGGACTTCAGTTCCTGGGATCATATGGTATACAAATATGTATATTTAACTTTTTTTTTAGTTTTTAGTTAATTTTTTTTCCTTAGGCTTTTGAGACAGAGTCTTGCTTTGTAGTTCACTTTGAATTCGAAGCAGTCTTCCTCCCTGTGCCTCCTGATTGCTGGGATTATAGGTGTGAGCCACCATGCCCAGCTATTCAGTTTTTTAAGAGACGACCGTACTGTTTTGCACCCTGACTGTCCTGTTTTGCAGCATTTCCAGGAGTGGAGGAGAGTTCTAATTGCTCTGTATATTCACAAGGACTCTTGATTTTAGCCATTCTAATAGATATGTAGTGACATTTCACTGTAATTTTACTTCACATTTTCCTAGTGGATAATGATGTTGAGATCTCTTCACATGATTAATTGCCATCCATACATCATCTTTAGTGAAGAATGTTTAAAACTGCATTGTTTACATATTGTTGTTTTTGAGAGTTCTTTATATATTCTGCACTGAAGTTTTTTTTTGTTTTAATCAAAGCAAATTTCTCCATAACAAATAATGGAAACTTGGATGATTCCACCATCCAAAAATATTCATACAAAAGTGATTACAATATTAATAAGATAAAAAGAAAAATAATCTGCATTTACCTTTGAAAACTTTGGGTGGTGTAAGGGATATAGGGAGAAGGGTTACTACGTAGGATAATTCTCGTTATCACTTTTTCCTTTTGTGCAACTTAACAAGGAACCTATCCTGTGACACTTGGCTTTTGCCTCCTTTTGAGGATTTCGTGGAAATGTAAGATTGTGTTGTTGTTAAACAGATACATTCCTCACACTGCTGCTGCCTTTTCTACAAAATTTTGCACTGTTTCCCTACACTTAACACATCTCCTTCATCTCATTTGAAATGAAGGATTCCTCTGCCTTTTTTTCCTCTTCTCTGCAGACAGGGTCTCCTCCAGAACCTCTTGCTGTTGGGAGATGATCATCTATTATTCCGCAGCAAGGGAGAGAGGAGGAGGGAGACAGAACAATTGTGATCATCAGTATCACTACTACTTGTGATTGCAATACATCACACATTTATTAAGTTAAAATTTATTAGAAATGTTTGCCCATTTTGGAGAACACTTGGGGAGCAAGTTTCTCACCATCCAAGGTTTTACTGTAACGTATTTGCAATAGCTGATTTAAAGTATTTGTGTAGTAATTCCCATGTCTGAGTTTCCCAAGTAGTTGCATTGATTACTTTTTTCTTCTGTTTTCCTGCCATGATTCTTGTTTTGCTGTATACCTAATACATTTTTGCTGAACAGTGAGTGTTTTGAGTAATGTGGCAGCTGTGGAGATGGATTCTTTTTTCTCCCCGGAGTTTGCTATTGCTGAAGTTTTGTTATTGTTACACGGATGGCTGTTCAGTGACTTTTATGAGCTCATTTTGTAAAGACACTTTCTTTGTCATGTTTGACCCTGAAGTTTCAGTTTCATGAACTTAGTGGCTAGCTGGTGATTGGAAAGTTTCTTTAAATCCCCACAACCAAAAAGAGCCTCGAGTTTTGGGAGATGAGCTTTGCTGTGTGTTGTTACACACCTGTAGTGCTCAGCCAGGCAGCTTCCGACTCTGCTTAACTGTTACTTCCTACTGTGCAGGGCTTGATCGTCAGCGAGAGATGAGAGCTTATAGCTACCTTAGGTCCTTTCTCAGCAAGGCCCCGCTGTTGTCTTCTAGAGTCCCAGGAATATGTGGGAACTTTTTTTTGTCTTTTGTGGGTCTGAGAATTGAACCCAGGGACTTTGCATGGAGTTGGATTTTTCAGCCTTTTTAATTTAAAAAAAAATTTTAGACAGTGTTTATTTTTTATTTTTTGACAAGTCAATAAGTTGCCCAGGGTGGGCTTGAATTTGAAATCTTCTTACCTCAGCCTCCCAAAGTAGTGATTTATAGGTGTGTACCACCACACTTGGCTATATGGGAGCTTTTCAGAGCCCTTATTCTCTGAAGCATTTGTTCTCTAACCTTTCCTTCCGTCCTTTTTACTTTTTTAGTCAATCTGTTGTTTGTCCTATTTGTTGTCTTCATGCAGCAGTAAATAATATATTTATTTGCCTGTAAATATTTTTAGCAAATGCTTCTGTTAGCCAGTTTTGCTCTAAGAGTTCCAAGCTGGATGAGATAAAGGCAAGTCCTTAGTGCTGGACTTCTGGGGAGCTCCCAGACAGGTCAAAGTCCCATGCCAACACAGGAGGTATGGGTAGTTTTACTCATTTTTGAAGTTTTTGTGTTTCTTACAGTAGCATTGAGGTAGTTCTATGAGAGAAACCTCTTTCAGCTGATGACAGTGCTGGCCTGGGCAGTGTGGTTGTCTCAAGCTACAGACGGCCCCCGACTCCTTTGTTGCATTCTAGAACAAGACTTCCAAAGAGTATCTAGTCATGGGAACACCATGTCCCTCTTTGCTGTTAAGAGCGGCTCAGAGAATGTAGCTTTGGCATGGTGTTGCATCCAAAAATAATACAGGGTTAACACTTGGGACAGGAATTAGGGAGTGCTTGGAGTGTGTCACTTACACCTCTGCAATGTTTGCATTTCTTCCAATGAATACTTGTGAAGTTAAAGAGAAGTAAATTTAAAATACCTAGGCTGGAGAGATACATAGCTCAGTGGTGGAGCTTGTGGCTAATATGCATGAAGCCCTGGGTTTAATCCTTAACACTAAAAACCTTGAGGAATAACTCCTCCCTGCTGGTCTAGTGCATTTGTTGCTTATATTATGGTAGTTTTAAAAACCTTATTTTTCCCTAAGTTGTTCATTGCAAATGTTGTACTATTGATAAAAGAAATAATGATGAACTCTTTCAGCATATGATAGTTGGAAGGGAGTATATAATTGTGTTTCCTCTGAAGATCATTTTTTGAAATACTGACCAATTTATCATTTGTTCACATTTAGTCTTAAGATATTCACTTGTTTTTATGAAAGTTATAATCACTTGAGAAGCAAATCCTCCTTTATAACCAAACTGTTGAATACTATTTAGCATAACAGTATCTACCCTTAGCATTCTCTGCTCTGTTTTTCTTGCGTATTTCACCTTTAGTTTGTAACCCAGCAGATCCGATCATAGAAAACTGAACTCAGGAGACAGAGACATGTGTTCCAAGTACTCACCCTCCAGCAGCCTGCTGTATGACCTTAGTTTAATTTCTCAGATTCTTCATGGACAACATGAACAATTTAGACCCAGACCAGAGGCTCATGTCTGTCTGTTCATTTTTGTTTTGTTGAAGACAGGGTCTCGTTAGATAGTCTGCACTAGCCATAAACTTGAAGTCTTCCTGCTTTAGCCTTTTGAGTGCTAGCATTGTGGATATATGCCACTCTGCCAGGTTTCATGCCTGCTTCATAAGTAAAGTTTCACTGAAAAATAGCCCAGCTTATTCATATTTATATATTGTGTCTGGCTGCTTTTGTTCTGCTTCAGACAGTTGAATAGTCCATATAGCAGAGTCCATACAGCCACAGGCCTATCCAATCTAGCCCTTTACGGAAAATTTGCTGATTCCTAGCAAGCCTGTCTTCAGGCTCATAAGTCTTTGGTCTAGCTTTGGGACATGCAGGCTTTCCCTCATCTCGTCAGGTGGCTTCTTAGTGAATTACCAGAAAAACTCGACTTGAGAGGGGAAATACTGCTACATTATACGTTATTATTTGTTAGACACTTGCAGCAGTTATAGTTTGTTGTTGATGGTGAGGTTACAGTCTCTGGAGCTCAGTTCTTACTCAGCTGCTAGCCTTATAACTCAGTCTCTCACCTGTAGTGTTCATTAGGGAATCTTGCCAGAGCTGGGAAAAGGAGTAACAGACAGGAAACCATGTACCAGTATTTAAACTTCACTCAAATGTTGCATGTACCACTTCTGTACATATTTCCTTGGCTAACCTGATGTTAATAGTTCAGGGAAGAATCATTCTTCTACAAGAGATCCTGTATTTTACCTACCACCCTGAGGGGATGTATAATCCTTTTACCTAGAGAATAATGAGTCATTAGAAATAATGTCATCTCTACAGCCTCTTTAGAGGTTTGCTAGTTTGAGGAGATTGAAACTACTGGCAAAAACTCGGTTTTGGACTCTTTTGTTTTTTATTTTTAAACTTCTTTTTTTTTTTTTTAACCAAGGATCGAACTTGGGCCTTTGTGCATCCAAGGTTTGCATGGTACCACTTGAGCTATATCTCCAGGGGCTCCCCCCATTTTGAGACAGGGTCTTCCTTTGTAGTTCAGACTGGCCCTGAACTCATTATGTAGCCCGGGCTATCCTGAACTCACAGCAATCCTTCTGCCTCTGCCTCCAAAGTGCTGGGATTATAGACATGAGTCACTGCGCCCAGGATTGTGGTATGTGGTACCAGGAACTGAACTTGAGACCTTCTGTTTGCCAGGCAGATGCCAGAACCACTGAGCCAGATCCTCAGCCCAGCACCTCATCTTGATCCACTGATTTCTTTCTATTTGCATTTGCCTTGTAACTGGTTATTTTGTTGTCTGACTGATTTCTCCAGTCCATTTCCTATGTAATCATGGAAGAGATTTTTCTAAAATGCAAACTGTGGTAATGTCATTTCCTGCATTAAAATATTTCAGTAACATTTACACCATATTTTTCTTTTATAGTTCACAGTTCTTAATAAGGTGTGTACCTTTTATTCCCTTTATTTTTTCTGGGTATTTCTAGTTCTGTCCTGTTATGCTCAGTTTATTTTCATAGCTAAAAATATAATTTCCAAACTTTTTTTTTTCTGGAATGTAACAGTATTTTATCACTCAGTATTTGGTATGTTTCTTGCTTGCAGAGACTCGTATACTTGATAAGCAATATTTGATTGAACACAAGTGATTGTGTACGGTATAAAGTATGGTCCAAGGCAGGATGCTTCCATCCTGTGGCACCACAGATTGGCCCTGCTTTGAAGGACTTCACCCAGACAGATGGTAGTCACTAGGCTCTACAGAAAGCTGGGTTGGCATTGGTTTAGTTTTACTTTCTCTGCAATCTGTGTTTTACAAGTTTGAAATGTGCCCATTTCAGAACTAGCTACTTATTGGGCAGGGACTCTTTAAATGGGCTCACATCTTTTTCCTTGTATGACACTAAAGAAGCAGACTCTGAACAAAAAAATGTGAAATACCATGCTTTTGCCCTTTGTTTGGAATACTGTCTCCTTGAGTCTTTTATGTTAGCCCTCTGCTTCTGAATTAAAAATAGTAGCTTCATGGAAGTCCTAAGGGGATAGAGTTCTCCTAAAACCCAAATACTTGTCTTTGAAGATGCTCCAGTGATTTAAAATTTAAGGCCAAAATGTTTTCATTATTTAAAATTCATTGGCACTTTGATCAACCAACTGCTGTCCTTTCTTTTTATCTTACCCACTGTTATCCTATAGAATTTTTAGGAAAATTAACTCTGGAGCTTTGTGGTTGTTATAGTCAATGTTATCACAAACCATTTTAAAAATAATAAGCAGTGTTTAAATTTCAGACACTCATGATAGATTGACTATGTCCTTAAGCATGAGGAGTAAACGTGGAGATGACAGTGAGGAAACACTACAAATACATAGGAGATTTTTGAACTTTCTACATTAAGTA
This sequence comes from Thryonomys swinderianus, assembly GCA_004025085.1. Classification (NCBI taxonomy): domain Eukaryota; kingdom Metazoa; phylum Chordata; class Mammalia; order Rodentia; family Thryonomyidae; genus Thryonomys; species Thryonomys swinderianus. The sequence continues at coordinate 20,116 of PVIC010027277.1, forward strand.
TTTCTCTGATATTTTAATTTTCTTTTAATAAGAAGCATTCAGGAAAAATTTTTATTTTTCCCTCTGTACTGGGAATTGAACCTAGGATTGCTTTACCACAGAGCTACATCACCAGCCCTTTTTATTTTTATTTTGATGCACAGTTTCAGTATGTTGTTCAGGGAGGACTCAAACTTAAGATCTTCCTGGTTCAGCCTTTCCCAGTTCTGGGGCCATGGCACCTAGCTAAAACTTTTTTTGTTTTTGTTTTTTTGTTTCTTTTTTTGAGACAGGGTCTCGCTTTGTAGTTCATGCTGGCCCTGAGCTCATTATGTAACCCAGGCAAGCCTGGAACTCAGGATCCTCCTGTCTCTGCCTCCCGAGTGCTGCGATGACAGGCGTGAGCCACCACTGTGGTTTGTGGTGTTGATTGCTGGTGGGCATGAGTCACCATGCCCAGCATGGTATGTGGTTACCGGGATCAAACTCAGGACCTTGTGCTTGCAAGGCAGGCACTGGAACCACTGAGCTAAATCTCTGGCCCCTAGCTAAAAATTTTTAAAGTGGAAAATTATTTGATTTCCTCCTCTTTAAGGAAAAATTAGAAATCATGTCAGCATAAAAAAGGTTGTGTTGTGATTACTAAAATATTCTGGGGAAATTTCGAGAAAAAATGTTGTGAATGTGTTTGAGTGCATTTTTGGACTGTGGTGTTAGGGTGATGTGGAGAAAAGGAGCCACAATTCCAACAGATTCTTACCTTGCATTATCACTCTCTCTCCTGAGCTCTACACTGCCAGCCCAGCCTCTGTACTTGGGTAACTAATAGGGCTCTGAAATCTACAATGTCTATATACTAGTTTCCTATTGGTATGGTAACAAAGTAAGTACAAATTTAGTGTCTTACGCAACCTGAGTTTTGCATTAAGAGTTCTGGAGGTCAGAAATGTGCAGTTTCACCAGGCTAGATGAAATGAGCAGGGTGACAGTAAATTTGTCAGACTCAGGGGGAGAATCTGTGTATTTGCCCTCTTTATCTCCTAGAAGCCAGCTGTATACCTTGCTCTTGATTTTGCTTCATCTTCAAAGACAGCATCTTCACTCTTCTCTTTTTTTTCTCTATCCTCTGTCTTCTGTGTTGTCTCTTGAGCATCTCTGGTGTGAGCTTCCTGCTCTTGTCTTGCAAGAATCCCTGTTATTTCATTGGACCTACTCAGAAAACTCAGGAAATTTTGCTCACAAGTTCCAGGTATTAGGCCATTATTCAATAATGGACCTCGGGGTCCATTATTCAGCCTACCATTTGATTAGCCTGTTCTCTATCTTTCCTCATTTCATTTATTGCTACATTCAGTATCAGGCCAATTCAGTATCATTTTCTTGTATTTCTCGCCCTGCCATCTCAGTCATTCCACCCACTCTTACCATCTGTATCCAGTCTGTTTAATCCTATCCACATCTGATTAAAACATTGCCTTGGTGCTCTTACCCAGCTGGGTAGTTATTTAGATTTTTCCTTTTCTCACTAATTCCCACTGCAAATACAATGTCTTTAGCATTCTGGAGCCTTAGACTGTCCCTGCTCTGTTCCTTTCAGTCTTGAGGTGTTCAGAGTTAATAATAGTATGTGGCTTGTGGGCTAAGTGTCGTGAGAAGGGACACAGGGTCCATAGCACTTGATGTCAAGCACATGGAGATGGGATGTGAAAACTTACATGGTAAAGTGGTAGGTACTATGGAGAGGGTTTCCCTTGGTTGAGAGGGTAATGATAAGCAATTAGAATTTCCATTAAAGATTTCAGTCTCTCTCTTTTTTTTCTTTTTTAAGTTTTTTGAGACTGGGTCTCACTTTGTAGTTCAACCTGGTCCTGAACTCACTGGGTAGCCCAGACCAGCCTGGAACTCACAGTAATCCTCTTGCCTCTGCCTCCCAAGTGCTGGGATTACAGGTGTGAGCTATCACACCCAGAGTTGTGATATGTGGTGTTGGGGATCGAACTCAGGACCTTGCACTTACCATGCAGACACTGGAACCAGTGCGCTAAATCCCCAATCAAAGATTTCAGTCTCTTGTTCTTCTGACAGTGGACATTTCCTCTCAATTATTAATAATAGAGGATAAAATAATCTGATGTGTGATTTGGGATGATTCCCTCTCTTCTTGAAGGAGGATGATGACTTAAAAAAATTCTCAGGTAGTTGATCTTTAGTGTAGATAAACTAAAAATGGTCAAATTTGGCAGAGTCAGTGGGTAGCTTCAGTATGAAATGACGTATCTGAAAAGATGAAATGCCTACTGTTGAAATAATATAAAAGTACAGCTTCCACAGTTTATTATTCTGAATTCATCCCCACATTTTTAGATGACTTTCAGCTTAGTGAAGTAAAGGAAGAAAAATAGGTCATTACTTGAAATAGTCTCTTTGTTATAGAGAGATCTAGAAATTGAAAATAACTAAATATACAACTTTTTTCCCCACTTTTTGGATAAGAAGTTACTGGATTTATAGCAGCTTTTGTTTGTTAAAATTCCACCTTAATTTAAAATTTTTCAAGATGTATGAAAATTGAAGTTGAAGCATATGAAAATAAAATATTCCAAGAAATAAATTATCCCCCACATTAAAATTAACTTTTAAGGCTGAAATGCTATGTTGGTAGAGTACAAAGATGTCCCTATTTGCTTCCTCCTTATTCCATCAGTTACAGTGTCATTGATTTAAATTAGTTACCAATTTGTACTTGATGTTTTACTTTTTGAATATAATGTTTATTGATTTTATTTGTAAAGTAATGCTTAACAGGTGCTATGTCTCATATTTTGGATTATGCTCTCATTTTGTATTTTAGCATTTAAAACAAAATATATGTAGCTAGCTTGAGCCTTTTTGTGAAAAAGTCACAAATACTGTTCAGAATTATAGACAAGTCATACTTGTTTAAGCAAAAAATAAACTTCCCTGGTCATTTTGTAGGAAAAAAGGGGTCTATAAATAGGAAAGGGCTTGCTGGCTAATCCTGAGCAGAAAGGTTAATGCTTCACTGGAGAAAGCACTAACAAGACAAGAGGGAGGCAGGCAGGCGGGGCACAGGAGAAGATGGGGTGACCACCCTTACCCGCTTCCAATAAAGTACAGAGAAGACAAGTGGCAGCCACTTTAAAAGGAGAGCTCTAATTTAGTGTATGAAAATAAACACACCTATACATTTATGCATGTATATAGTAGATAAATACAGGTGTACACAAGTGTGCGTGTGTGTGTGCTCCTACTCTAGGGCCATCATCTTTTTTTTTTTTTTTGAGACAGGGTCTCGCTTTGTAGTTCTGCCTGGCTCTGAGCTCACTGTGTAGCCAAGGCAAGCCTCGAACTCAGCAATCCTCCTGTCTCTGCCTCCCGAGTGCTGGGATGACAGGCGTGAGCCACCACGCCTGGCACTGTGGTATGCGGTATTGATTGCTGGTGGGCGTGAGTCTCCACACCCAACTTTGTATGTGGTTACCAGGGATTGAACTCAGGACCTTGTGCTTGCGAGGCAGGCACCGGAACCACTGAGCTAACCCTCCGGCCCAGGGCCATCATCTTGATTGCTAGCTCAGCCTTGTATGCAAGGCCTCCAAAAATTTTAGATATAAGACCTTGACAGGGCAAAGGAAAGTCAAATAAGGCTTGTGTAAGAATTCGCATGTAGGGCAGGAGATTTAGCTCAGTGGTTCTGGCACCTGCCTAGCAAGTGCATTGTCCCTGGTTTGATCCCTGGTAACCGCATACAATACCATGCATGGTGACTCACACACATCAGTAATCAGTACCACATACCAGAGTACTGGGTGTGGTGGCTCACACCTGTAATCCCTG